>CABHPQ010147033.1:3864-15273 GCA_902168405.1 Peromyscus aztecus
ATATATATATATATATATATATATATATATATATATATATACCCTTGTATTTGGGGCATATTTGTTCAGAATTGAGACTTCATCTTGATGGACTTTTCCCATGATGAATTTGTAATGTCCTCCTCAATATCTTTTGATTGATTTCAGTTTGAAGTCTATTTTGTTGGATATTAGGATAGCAATACCAGCTTGCTTCTTAAGTCCATTTGATTGGAAAGTCTTTTCCCAACCTTTTACTCTGAGGTAATATCTATCTTTGGAGTTGAGGTATGTTTCTTGAATGCAGCCAAAGGACAGATCCTGTTTTCATATCTATTCTGTTAGCCTGTGTCTTTCTATAGGGAAATTGAGTCAATTGATATTGATGGATATTAATGACCAGTGATTGTTAATTTCTGTTATTTTTTGATGGTAGTGTGTATTTCTCTTCTTTGGGATTTGCTTCTGTGGGGTTATCTATTATCTATATTTTCCTGGGTACATCTAACTTCCTTAAGTTGGAGTTTTCCTTCTAATGCTTTCAGTAGGGCTAGATTTATAGATAGATATGTACCACAAATCTTAACAAGGTCTTATTAATAAAAACAAACCTGGAGCCAGGTATTGGGGTGAACGCTGAATGATCAGAGAAGCAGAACAAGCCACAGCCACCTTACCTTGCCAATTCCTCAGCTGATCCTGTTTCCTCAGATTGGATGCCTCTCAGCTGAACTGTGCTGCTCAAAAGCCTAAAAGCTTAACCAGTCTAGTTCCTGGTCCTCATGCCTTATATACCTTTCTGCTTTTTGCCATCACTTCCCGGGATTAAAGGCTCTCTTCCTGGGATTAAAGGCTCTTGTTACCATGCCTGGCTGTTTCTAGTGTGGCCTTGAACTCACAGAAATCCAGGTGGATCTCTGCCTCTGGAATGCTAAGGCATGTGTGCTACCATTTTCTGGCCTCAATATCTAGTGGCTGTTCTGTTCTCTGACCCCAGATAAGTTTATTAGGGTGCACAATATTTTGGGGAACACAATACCACCACATAGATATTGTTTAAATCTGGTTTTGTCTTAGACTATTTTGAGTACTCTATAATGATTGAAAATTTTGCTGGGTATAGTACTCTTGGCTGGCATTTATGGTCTCTTAGTGTCTCCATAATGACTGCCCAGGACCTTCTGCCTTTTAGAGTCTCCTTTGAGAAGTTGGGTGTAATTATGATGGGTCTGTCTTTATAAATCACTTGGCCTTTTTCCTTTGCTTCTCTCAATATTCTTTCCTTATTCTGTGTGTTTAGTGGTTTGATCATTATGTGGTGGAAGGACTATTTGGGGGGTCTGTTCTATTTGGCATTCCGTAAAGTTCTTGTATCTTCATAGGCATTTCCTTGTTTAGGTTGGGAAAGTTTTCTTCTATGATTTTGTTGAATATATTTTCTGTGCCTTTGAGTTGATATTCTTCTCCTTCTTCTATCCCTGCTATTCTTAGGTTTGACCTTTTCATGATGTCCCAGATTTCCTGGACACTTTTTGTTATGACTTTTTTGGCCTTTGTGTTTTCTTTGACGGAAGAATCTATTTCTTCTATTGTATCCTCCATGCCATAGATTCTCTCTTTCATCTCTTGTGTTATGTTGGTTATGTTTGCATCTGTAGTTCCTGATCATTTACTCAAATTTTCCATTTCCAGCATTCCCTAGGTTTATGTCTACTTCATTGCTTCTGTTTCATTTTTTTTTAGGTCTTGAACTGTTTCCTTCATCTGTTTGATCTTTTTTCTTGGTTTTCTTGGCTTTCTTTAAGGGATTTATTGATTTCTTCCATTTTTTGTTTGTCTTTTCTTCAATTTCCTTAAGGGAATTTTTTTATTTCCTCTTTGAAGGCCTCTATCATTTTAATAATGCTATTTTTAAGGTTGCTTTCTCCTCCTTCTTCTATGTTGTGATGTTCAGGTTTTGCCATTAAAGAACCACTAGGTTCTGGTGGTGCCATACTGCTCTTTATGTTGTTGTATGTATTTTTTCACTGGTGTCTACCTATCTCTTCCTCCAATTGGTGCAAGAGGGGTCTGTGTCTGAGGAAGTTAGTCTTGGTCCAATTGGCACTCTTGGTCCAATCAGAGCTCTTGGTCCAATCACAGCTCTTGTTCCAGTCAGAGTTTGTGGATTCTTTGCCTCAGGGAGCATCTCTTGGTCCAATCAGAGCTCTTGGTCCAATCAGAGCTGGTGGATTCTGTGTCTTAGGGAGCTACTGAGGTCTCAGCGGTTGGGTGGGTTTGGAGCAGGAAGTAAGCTTTGTAGATTTCAGGGTCAGTCCAGTGGGGGATGTTGGTGGGGATGTCTGCCTATATGAATCTTCCATGCTGGCCTGCACCTGTTGGTCCAAATACAGCAAGCAGAGTCTGTATCTCAGGGAGCCTCTGAGGTCCCACAGGGATGGATGGGTTTAGGGCAGGAAGTGGGTCTTGTAGATTGCAGGGTTCAATGGGGGCTCTGGTGAAGATATCTGCCCACAGGAGTCTTCCCTGCTGCCCTGCACCTGGGGCAGCAAGGTGTGGGAGTAGGATGGCATGGGTTGTACCTCAAGGGCCTAGGTGCTAGAGACAGGACTTTCAGGCTGGGAGAAGAGATACTCACCTCATGGTCTCATCAGAGTTGATGGATTCTGTGTTTCAGAGAGCTACTGAGGTCTCAGGAGGATGGGTAGGTTTGGGGCAAGAAGTGGGTCTTGTAGATTTCAGGGTCCAATGAGGGATGTTGATGGGGATACCTGACTGCAGGAGTCTTCCCTGCTTGCCTGCACCTGGGGCAGGGATGGGTGGGGGTAGGAGGGCATGAACTGTAACTTTGGGGCCTAAGTCCAAGAGACAGGACTCTCAGATTGGCAGAAGAGACACTCATCTCTTGGTCCTATCAGAGCTGGCAGATTCTTTTGACATTTCAATTCTTGCCCCATCCATGCCCTAAACACAAGCGTATCCATTTTGTAAAAGAAACACTTTTATAGCTTAATTCACATATTGACACTCACACACAGATAGTGGGAAACTTCAATACCCAACTCTCACTAATGGACAAGTCATCCAGACAAAAACTAAAAGAGAAATAATGGAACTAACTGACATTATGACTCAAAAAGTCCTAACAGTTTTCTACAGAACATTTCACCCAACACAAAAGAATATACCTGCTTCTCAGTACCTCACGGGAACTTTCTCCAAAATCGACCACAAACTCAATCACAAAACAAATCTCAACACATACAAGAAAATTGAAATAACCCCTGTATCCTATCAGCCATCCAGGGATTAAAGCTGGGTTTCAACAACAACAGAAACAACAGAAAGTCTACAAACACATGGAAACTGAACAGTTCTCAACTGTATAACTACTGTCAAGGCAGATACAAAGAAAGATTTCCTAGAATTCAATGAAAAGGAATGCAAAACACACTCAATCTTATGGGACACCATGACAGCAGCACTAAGAGGAAAGTTCATAGCACTAAGTGACTTCATAAAGAAATTGCAGAGATTTCATACTAGGAACTTTACAGCACTTGAAAGCTCTAGAACACAAACACACCCAAGAGGAGTAGGGGCAGAAAATAATCAAACTCATGACTAAAATCAATAAACTAGAAACAAAGAGAACAATACAAAGAATCAAAGAAACAAAGAGCTGGTCTTTGAGAAAATCAACAAAATCAAAAAGACCTTATCCAAACTAACTAAAAGGCAGAGAGAGAATATCCAGATTAACAAAGTCAGAAATGAAAAGGGGGACATAAAAACAGACACTGAGGAAATCCAGAGAATCATCATGTCATACTTCAAAATCTGTACTCCACAAAACTGGAAAATCTAGAAGAAATGGACAAATTTCTTGATAGATACCACCTATCAAAGCTGAATCAAGATCAGATAAACAATTTAAATAGCACTATGACCCCTAAGGAAATAGAACTGTCAAAAGTCTCCCAACAAAAAAAGCCAAGGATCAAATTGTTTTAGGGCAGAATTCTACCAGATTTTCAAATAAGAGCTGGTACCAATACTCCTCAAATTATTCCACAAATTAGAAACATTATCAATTCATTTTATGAGGCCACAGTCACCCTGATTCCCAAACCATACAAAGATTCAACAAGGAAAGAGAATTACAGACCAATCTCCTTCATGAACATTAATGCAAAAATACTCAATAAAACACTAGCAAACTGAATCCAAGAATACATCAAAAAGATGATCCACTATGATCAAGTAAGTTTCATCCCAGAGATACAGGGATGGTTCAACATGTGAAAATCTGTCAATGTAATCCACCATATAAACAAACTGAAAAAAAAATGATCATCTCATTAGATGCTGAAAAAGCCTCTGACAAAATCCAACAATGCTTCATGATAAAAGTCTTAGAGAGATCAGGGATACAAGGGATACACCTAAACATAGTAAAGGTAATTTACAGTAAGCCAATAGCCAAACAAATTATATAGAGAGAAACTCACATAATTCCACAAAAATCAGGATCAAGACAAGGTTGTCCACTCTCTCTGTCTATTCAATATGTCAGTTTCTCAGAAAGTTGGGAATTGACCTACCTCAGGTCTCACCTATACCACTGTTGGGCATATATACAAAGGACACTTCATCTTACCACAAGGACACTTGTTGTCATTACTTTTGGTCTTTTTTGGGGGACCCACCACCCAGCTCCCAAATAAATCACACATGGAGGCTTATTCTTAGTTACAAATGCCTGCCGTAGTTTGGTGTGGTGGTATTGTGTTCCCCAAAATATTGTGCACGCTAATAAACTTATCTGGGGTCGGAGACAGAACAGCCACAATATTAAACAGATGTTAGGCAGTGGTAGCACATGCCTTTAATCCTAGCATTCCAGAGGCAGAAATCCATGCGTTCAAGGATACAGTCAAGCATGGTGACTCACGCCTTTAATCCCAGAAAGCGAGCCTTTAATCTCAGGGAGTGATGGCAGAAAGCAGAAAGGTATATAAGGCATGAGGACCAGGAACTAGACTGGTTAAGCTTTTAGGCTTTTGAGCAGCACAGTTCAGCTGAGATTCATTCTGGATGAGGACTCAGAGGCTTCCAGTCTGAGGAAACAGAACAAGCTGAGGAGCTGGCGAGGTGAGGTGGCTGTGGCTTGTTCTGGTTCTCTGACCTTCCAGCATTTACCCCAATACCTGGCTCAGGTTTGTTTTTTATTAATAAGAACTTTTAAGATTCCTGCTACAGTTTGGTTTGTTTCTTGTCAGCTTTCCTTAACTTAAATTATCATGTTTACCTTTTGCCTCTAGGCTTTTCCTATTCTCATACTCTATAGATCATATTCTTACTCCACAGCTTGCTGTGTAGCTGGATGGCTTGTCCCTGGAGTCCTACTCCTTCTCCGGCTACTTTTTTCTTCTTCTCCCAGATTTGTCCTTCTATTTATCCTCTCTGCCTACCAGCCCTGCCTCTTTCTCTCTCCTGCTTTGCTATTGTTCAGCTCTTTATTAGACCATCAGGTGTTTTAGATAGGCAAAGTAACACAGCTTCACAGAGTTAAACAAATGCAACATAAACAAAAGTAACACACCTCAAAATAATATTTCCCAACAGACATTTGCTCAACTATGTTCATTGTGGCTTTATTCATAATAGGCAGAAACTGGAAACCTAGATGTCTCTCAACTGAAGAATGGGAAAGAAAATCTGGTACACTTATAAATGGAGTATTACTCAACTGCTAAAAAAAAAAACATCATTAAATTTGCAGGCAAATGGATGGAACTAGAAACAATCATCCAGGGTTATGTAATCCAGAAAGGCAAACATGGTATGTACTCACTCATAAGTTGATATTAGCTGTAAAATAAAGGATAATATCCTACAATCCACAGACACCAGAGAGGCTAAGTAACAAGAAGTGTTCAGTGGGGGACTCATGGATCTCCCCGGGAAGCAGAAATAGAATGATATTGTAGGTTGACTAGGGGTTAGTGGGGACGAGAACAGGAGGGATCAGATTAGGAAAGGATGGAGGGAGAGTACTGGAAGAGACAACTGGAATGGAAGGTTATCTTGGGGATAAGTTAAAAACTTAGTGCAATGGAAATTCCCAGGAATCTATGAGGATGACCCTTTTTAAGACTCCTAGCAATGGGGGATAAGGAGCCTGAACATGCTATCTCTTATGACCAGGTAGGACTTCTAGTGGAGGGATGGGACAAAAACACATCCAGAAAACCTCAGATCTACATTTTGCCCTGCCTGCAAGATGTGCTGTGGTAAAGGTGGTACAGAAATTTTGAGAATGGTCAACCAATGATTGGACATCTTGAGACCCATGCCATGAGAGGGAGTCAACCGCTGACATTGCCTTAAGGACTAGGAACCAGAGGCCAGATAGCCCAGAGACCTAGGATAGAACCAGACATGACCAACAAAAACAAAACAAAACAAGTCAATGAAATGATTCCTAATGATATTCTGCTCTACCACCTGATAGGAGCCTAGCATAATCATCATCACAGAGGCCTCATGCAGCAATCAATGGAAACAGATGCAGGAAACCACAGCTAATCTATTAGGCAGAGCTTGACGAATCCTGTAGAAGAGGTGGAGGAAGGAGGCAGATGGGTCAAGGACACTACAAGAAAACCCACAGAATCAACTAACCTAGGTGCATAGGTGCATAGGGGCTCACAGAGACTGAACTGACAGTCAGGGAGCCTGCATGGGTCTGACCTAGGTCCTCTGCATATATGTTATGGTTGTGTAGCTTGGTCTTCTTGTGGGAGCAGGGGCTGTCCCTCACCATTTTGCCAGGTTTTGAGACCCTATTACTCCCACTGGGTTGCCTAGTCCAGCCTTATACAAGGGGAGGTGTTTCGTCTTATTGAAAAACTTGATATGCTGTGTTTGGTTGATATCCCTGGGAGATCTGCCCTTTTCTTAAAGGAAAGATAGATGATTGGACGGTGGTGGAGGGCAGAGATGTGGGGAGGAGGAACTGGGATAGGAGTAAGGAAGAGAAACTGCATTTGGGATGTAATATATGAGAGAAGAATAAAAATATAAGAATAATAGGAATAGAGGATGGAGAATAAGGAATAGAGGAAGGAAAAAGAGAAACCCAGCTCAAATGCCAAGAAAATGCTTTCAACAAAATCATAGAAGAAAAATTTCCTAACTTAAAGAAGAAGATATTTATAAAGGTACAAGAAGGATATAGAACACCAAATACTACAAAAGAAAGAAAGTCCCCTTGGTACATAATAATCAAAATACTAAGCATACAGAACAAAGAAAGAATATTAAAAGCTGCAAGGGGAAAAGGCCAAGTAACACATAAAGACACACTTACTAGAATTATGCCTGACTTCTCGGCAGAGAATTTAAAATCCAGAAGAGCAATAACATGAATTGCTAAAATGGTCTTATAATAGAAACCTGGATCCAGATATTTGGGGTAAATGCTGAAAGATCAGAGAGACAAAGGAACAAGCCACTGACACATCTCACCTGGCCAACTCCACGAGTCCTTTGACTTAATGCCTCTGTGTCCTTAGCCAAAAGGTGTCCAGCCCAAAGGGATCCAACTGAAGGGGCTTCTAGTTCCTGTATCCTCACACCTTATATACCTTTCACCGCCCAGCCATATCACTCCCTTCCTAGTGCTGGCATGTGAATCCCAAGTACTGGGATTAAAAGTGTGTGCCACCACTGCCTGGCTCTCTTTCTCTTCTAGACTGAATCAATCTCATGTAGTCCAGGGTGGCTTTGAACTCACAGAGATCCAGATGGATCTCTGCCTCTCGAGTGCTAGAATTAAAGGTGTGTGCCACCACTGCCTGGCTTCTATGTTTAATCTAGTGGCTGTCTCTGCCCTCTGATCCTCAGGTAAGCTTTATTTGATACACAATATATCACCACAAAGGACCTGGACAGATGTGTTGCAAACTCTAAGAGATCACAGATGTCATCCCAGACTACTATACCCAGCAAAACTTTCAATTACTATAGATAGAGGAAATATTATATTTCCTAATAAAGTCAAATTTAAATAGTATCTATATAAAAATCCAGCCATATAGATGGTGCTAGAAGACAATTTCAACCAAAGGAGGTTAACAACACTCATAAAAATATAGAGATTAAATAATCTCAACTAATAAAATCAAAAGAAGGGGAAAATGAATACACATGTGCACACAACCAGCACCACCAGCAGCAGCAGTAAAATAACAAGAATCAAAAATTATTTGTCCTTGATATCTCTCAATATCAATGGTCTCAATTCCCCAATAAAAAGACACAGACTAACAGAATGGATGTGAAAACATGGTCCATAATTCTCCTGCATACAATAATCTCATCTCAACATCAAAGATAGATATTACCTCAGAGTAAAGGGTTGGAAAAAGATATCCCAAGCAAATCAGCCTAAAAAGTAATCTGGTGTAGCTATTTTAATATCTAACAAGCTAGACCTCAAACCAAAACTAATCTGACATAATGAAGGGCACTACATATTCATCAAAGGGAAAATCCACCAAGATGACATTTCTATTCTTAACATCTATGCCCCAAACACAAAGGCACCTACATTTTTAAAAGAAACACTACTGATTGTTACATATTGATAGGAAATGTCAATACCCTTTCTCACCAATAGACAGTTCATCCAGACAAAATCTAAACAGAAAAATACTGGACCTAACAAATGTTATAAACCAAATGGACCTAACAGATATTTATAGAAAATTTCATCTATGGTGATATTTTATTTGTACTAAAATGTGATTTGTATATTAATAAATAAAGTTGCCTGGGGTTCAGAGTTATTAGAGCCATAGCAAAAGCTGGGTGGTGGTGGTGCACACCTTTAATCCCAGTACTTGGTAGGCAGAGCTAGGTAGGTCTCTGTGTGTTCAAGGATACAGACAGCTTTGGAGACACATGCCTTTAATCTCAATACCAACCATAGAAGACCTGGAGGTTTGTATAGACAGGCAGTGACGAGGGTTTACAACCAATGAGAAGGCAGAACAGAAAGTCTATATAAAGACAAACACACAGGAAGTAGGTCTCTTGGCTGAAGAGGATAGCTGCAGCAGTGAAGGGTAAGGCTCTTAGCTCTGACCTCTTGGGCTTTCATCTCTGCATTAGCTCTGTGTTTCTTATTTAATAAGACGGTTACTTCTACATTCATCCAAACACAAAATAATATACCTTGACTTAGAGTTTCTGATTCTATGAAGAGACACCATAATGACATCAACTCTTAAAGAAGATACATTTAATTGGGGATGGTTTACAGTTTCAGAGGCTTAGTTCATTATCTTCATGACAGGAAACATGGTGGCATGCAGGCAGACATGGTGCTGGAGAAGGAGCCAAGAATTCTGAATCTGGATCAGCAGGCAGCAGGAAGAAAGAGTGACACTGGGATTGGCTTGAGCTTCAGAAACCTCAAAGACCACCCCCAATGACACACTTCCTTTATCAAGGCCACACCTACTCCACACTTCCAATAATGTCACTCCCTATGAGTCTATAGGGGGCATTTTCATTCAAACCACTTCTTCAATGCACCTCATAAGACTTTCTCTAAAATTGACGACATACACATACCCAAAGCGAGACTCAATAGATTGAAGAAAATTGAAATAACTCCCTGCATCCTATCAGAGCACCATGGATTAAAAAGCTGGATATCAGCACCAATAGAAACCACAGAGAGTTTAAAAACTGATGGAAACTGAACAACTCTCTTCTAAATGAAAAATGAATCAAGAAAGAAATAAAACCAGGAATTACAGACTTTCCAGGATTCAATGAAAATTAATACACAGTGTGCTTAAACTCTGGCACACAATGAAAGTAATTCCAAGAGGAAAATTTATAGTACTAAGAATCTACATTAAAAAACTTGAAAGATCTCATACTAGCAACTTAACAGCATACATAAAAAATACTCTAGAACTAAAAGAAGTAATTACACTCAAAAGGAGTAGACAGCAAGAAATAATCAACCTCAGGTCTGAAATCAATAAATCAGAAACAAAGAGAACAATACAAAGAATCAATGTAATATAGAATTGATTCTTCATGCTTCAATCCACAGACCCAGAGAGATTGGAGGTCACTTGTATCTCCTTGGGAAGGAGAATAGGTTAGATTTCATGTGTAGACTGGGGACAGGTGGAGATGGGAATATGAGGGATCAAGTCCTGGGGTGGACAGGGAGAGTACTGAAAAAATGACTGGAAAAGGGGGGCATTGCAGGGTCAGGTATAAACCTAGTCCAAGGGAAACTCCCTGGAATTTACAAGGATGACCTCAGCTAGATTCCTTGTAGTAGGGGATATATAACCCGAACTGGCCATCTCCTGTAACCAGGCAAGACTTCCAGTAGAGAGATTTGGACACCAACCTGGCTACATAACCTTCCACCTACAATCTGCACAGCCTACAGGATATACTGGGATTGGTGCCTAGCCCAATTAATATCATAGAGGTTTCATCCAGCAGCATGTGCAGAGACCCACAGACAAACATTAGGAGCTAGGACAATCTTAGGAAAGAAGCAGGGCGAGGAAAGATTGTAGAAGCCAGAGGGGTAAAGGAGACCACAAGGAAACCCACAGAATCAACTAACCTGGGCTCCTAGATGCTTACAGAGAATGAACTGATAAATAACCAGGGATCCTGCATGGAACTGACCTAGGTCAGAAATGAAGGGCGAGGGTCGAGGGAAAGAGAGCTTGGCGGAGCAGGAGACCCCAGCTGGATCAAGAACAGAGAGGGAGAACAAGGAATAGGAGACCATGATAAATGAAGACCACATGAGAATAGGAAGAAACAAAGTGCTAGAGAGGCCCACAGAAATCCACAAAGATACCCCCAAAATAGACTGCTGGCAATGGTCAAGAAACAGCCGGAACTGACCCACTCTGGTGATGGGATGGCCAAACACCTTAATTGTCGTTGTAGAAACCCCATCCAATGACTGAGGGATCTGGAAGCAGAGATCCACGGCTAGCCCCCAGGTGGAGCTCCGGGAGTCCAATTACCGAGAAAGAGGAGGGTCTATATGAGCAAGAATTGTTGAGACCAAGGTTGGATAACGCACAGGGACAAATAGCCAAATGAATGGAAACACATGAACTATGAACCAATGGCTGAGGGGCCCCCAACTGGATCAGGCCCTCTAAATGGGTGAGACAGTTGATTGGCTTGATCTGTTTGGGAGGCATCCAGGCAGTTGGACAGGTCCTGTGCTCAGTGCATGAATTGGCTGTTTGAAACCTGGGGCTTATGCAGGGTCGCTTGGCTCAGCCTGGGAGGAGGGGACTGGCCCTGCCTGGACTGAGTCTACCAGGTTGATCTCAGTCCTCGGGGGAGGTTTTGCCCTGG
>CABHPQ010147034.1:0-10558 GCA_902168405.1 Peromyscus aztecus
GAAGATGAGGAGGAGAAGGAACTTTGCTTTATAGCTTCATGAAAATGTGATATTCATAATATTCAAAGAACTTAAAACTTAAAAGGAGGGAACTGTAGATAGAGCTGCAATAAGAAAAATTACTCACATGAAATCATGACCTAACCAGAATGAAAGCATGGCAGAAATGATAATACTTTATATATAAAAACAAGTGAAACATTAATACCTCAACTGGCTGCCCATGTTAATCTTATCTTATTTACTTTTTGATTCACCAAACAATAGAGTCTTCTGCAGTGGCCACTGCTGACTTGGACAACTCAAACACTCTAAACAATTGTGTTATAATTCCGTATAAGGTAGCAAAATC
Source organism: Peromyscus aztecus (assembly GCA_902168405.1). Classification (NCBI taxonomy): domain Eukaryota; kingdom Metazoa; phylum Chordata; class Mammalia; order Rodentia; family Cricetidae; genus Peromyscus; species Peromyscus aztecus. The sequence continues at coordinate 353 of CABHPQ010147034.1, forward strand.
ATTTACTTCTCTGGTAGTGTACATTTCCATACTGGTTTAAGAGGTACAAGATATGAACACTTTAAAATTCAATACGGAATATATTGAAAAGATATTGTGTATTATTGAAGTACAGTTTAGGTATAACTTATGGAAAATGCATATATCTAGTCAGTTTACAAATGTAAATACTACTGCAGTTAGACTGCCCTGAATATATCAGCATGAGAAAGACAGTTGCCAAGCAGATGTAGAAACAGAGAGGAAGATGCAGCATTTTTCTAGTTCATGTTCCCAATCTGAACAGTTTACTTGCTTGCTCACGTTAAGAAGCCTGGAAAGAAAGCTAAATCAGAGGTTCCATTTCATAGTAAACAAAAGTTCGATCAGAGCCATTGTGCACAATGCAATAAGACCCACATTTCAATAGAATAATTCCAAGCCCAATCCACACACGGGAGCCTGAGGTGCCCGGCTGTGAGGCAAGGATGTTCGTTGGTTGTCTTACCCTTTGGCAGTCCTGGCTGGAGTGAGTGAGTGGCACGGATTGTTCCCTTTGCTGCCACTCACTCATTCACTTGCTCTTGCTGCCTATAAACCTCCTCTGCCTCTCAGCAGCCAATCACAGCTGTGGTCAGCATGATGTCAGGCTCACCAGAAAACCCCAGACTTCAACACGTTTTCAAGATTCGGGCTCAGTTGAATAAACATGAAAGGCGGGTCTAGTGCCGAGAAGTTTGCATTGTGGGATTTAATTGAAGGGTTAGAAGAAGATGGCAGTTAGGGTTCTGAAGATATGTAATAATATGCTGGGTTTCAAATAAAATAAACAGCAAAAGGCTTAAACATTTAAACTTTCACAATGATACACGTTTCCACTGTGTGGAAAGAAAGGGAAGCCGGCTATTGCACACAGCACTGCGTTAGTTTAAAAGCACTAAATAAAGGGAATGAGTTGATGCCCAGTGATATCTCAATATCAATTCTTTTATATTTCTTCCTGAAACATGTTTCAGAGGCTCATAAGTCAAAATTAATATGATTGAATCAGCCAGACTGCCTAAGGTCTGCTACTGTGAAAGTTACAACGTTTGAGGCTCAGACCAAGAAGCTGACGCAACCTTTCATAAAACAGAGTGCTTTGCGTCGTCTGGTACTGGGCCCTTTGTTGTGCAAATAGAGCCACCTCGTTACACACTTGGGCTTATTTCTATTTCTTATTCCTGTGAACAGAGCTTACTACTACTGCCAGAAAGTAGCTCATGGTTATTGAAATGATTATTGAAAAACAAACCCGTGGTACAAGGGTTGTTTTCTAAGCTTGCAAAGGAAAACCTGGTTCGGTGCTTTGCACACTTCTCTTGACCTGTCACGTTATTCTCCTCAGTTGGTGTCCACCTGACAGAAATCAATAAATCCATTGTTCCTCAGGTGCCAGTTACTCTGTTAGATTCTTCAGAGCTAAAGAGAAGTATTTCAGCATTTTTTTAAATATAGAGCCATAAAAGAGAAGCTGAATAGGCTCCTTTTATTCCATTCAAGCCCATAAGCTCAGTTGAGCAAAGTTTGAATAATTCAGTTTTCTACCAAACCGAAGTGTTTTATAGGACACAGGAGCTAAACAAGAAAGCCTGGCCCTTGCTTTAAAGTGTTTGCAGCTGTGTGTGGAGAAGAGCATAGGCGGAGAGAGGGCACAGAAACTAAAAGACCCACGGAGTCCAGAGCTGTATGAGAAGGGAAAGCAGCTTAAATTCTGGAAACGGAAATGGTCATGATGCCAAGAACCTGAGACTAGACAGGTCAGAGCTCCAGGGCAAGACCTACTACAATTGCTCTGCTAACTGAACAAGGAAATGACTTCTAATGACTATACCCATAGATCAGTGCGTCACTCAAACCTCATCAGAGGGTCATTCTTACGGTAGATGGGAACTAACGCAGAGACCCACAACTGGACAACGCGTAGAGAATAAGAAACTTCAGAGTGCTCACCCTGAATGGGGTGATTGGACCACACCCCTCTTCTCAAGGCTCAGGAATCTGTGAAGAAGAGGGAATGGGAAGATTGTAAGAGCCAGAGGTTGTGGATGATCTTAAGGAAACATTCTCCAGACTCGATGGGGCCGATGCACGTGTGAGCTCACAGAGATTGACCTGTACAAGGTCAAGACAGACAAAATGCAAGCACAGAGGAAGGGAGGTATGCACAAAGTCCCACGCATGCCCAGCCAAGAAGCTATTCACAAATATTAGCTGGTGGGAGAGGGAAAATCAGTTATCTTCACTGAAGTGACACTGGGTGTATCAACCGCCCTCGGGGCAGGCTCAGGCTCAGGAGCAGTTATCCAGTGCAAATCAGACCCTATGTTTTTAGTGGCTTTTTTAAGAGAGAGAAAGAACATGAAATTGGGCGGGAAGGGACAGGGGACCTAGGAGGAGTTTGGGAATGGAAAAGAATATGATAAAACATACTGTGTACATTTCTCAATGAATGAACAAAATAAAAAACCTGACAGTACAGTAGGGTTCTAATGTGAGAGCGGAAACTTCTGAGTTATCATGAGGAAAAGGTAATCGAAATGGAAAGGGGGGCAAGGGGAGATGGTTCGGCCAATGAGAGGACTAGTCTGTCAGGCATTAGGGCCTAGGTTTGAATCCACAACACCCACATTGAGAACTACACTTGGCTACATGTCCCTGTAACCCCAGTATTGGTGGGTGGAGACTTACAGATGCCGGGCACTCACTGGCCATCAACCTCGCCAGTGGCTTCCTCTTGAATGAAAGGGGTAGACTGAGAGTCAAGAATAGACCGCTGTGTTCCACTCTACTACAATCTTGATTTTACTGTGTGACCACTTGGAGGGTAAAAACGAAGACGTTTTCACCAAAGCTCTTTAAAATTATCAGCTAGTATATGCCTCTATCACCCATAAAGTATCTGGCCAAATAATTGCACATAAATCTGGTCAAGTCTTGCTACCGACCAGGCCAGAGGAAATGTAATTATAGACAAACACATGAAATGGCATCATCGGGATGCGCTCAGCAACATCCAGAATATAGGAAATGCTGTTACACACTCTACCTGCTTCCTTCAGTGAAGTAGCAGGAAACAGAAATTAGAAAGAAGGGAACAAGATAGACCAAAAATACTTTGGGGGTCTGGAAAGATGGCTCGGCAGTTAAGATGCACGCACGTATGCGCACACACGCAGAGAGAGAGAGAGAACAATTAATTAAAAATAATTCAGAGTTAGGGATATGTATGACTCGTTAAGCAAAGCATTTGCTGTGTAAGCGTAAGGACCCGAGTTCAGATCCCCAGCGCCCTTGGTGCTCCTACAGTGAGTTTGAAGGTAGAGAATCTCCTGGAAGCTTGCAAGACAGCTGGCATGGTCTACTCATGGTGGACACAAGACATTGCCTCAAAGATAGAGGGCAAAGAACACTCAAGGTTGTTCCTTGACCACCACACATGGGCTGTGGCACAAATGTGGCTGAGCACACACACACGATTTTTTTCTTTTATTGAAAATAGATTTTTTTCCATACAATATGTTCTGATTACAGTTTCCCTTCTATCAATTCCTCTGAGCTTCTCCCCACATCCCCTCCCATCTGGATCCACACCCTTTTTGTCTCTTGTTAGAAAACAAACATCTAAAGAATAAAATAAATCAGATACAATGAAAACAGCAAACTGGAATAAGGCAAAACAAACAAACAGAGGAAAAGGAGCCAAAGGAAAAGCACAAAAAAGATGCAGAGACACACATATGTGTACACACAGAAATCCCATAAAAAGCACAAAAATGGAAGTCATAATATATACTCAAAGGACCTGTGAGGTTAAAAAAATAAAATAAAATAAAAAGGTAAGGCCCTGCCAAAACATTAGGAGACAAAGAACTCCAAAGACATCACTGAGTTCTTTTTGTTGACCCTTTACTGCTGGGCAAGGGGCCTACCCTCAAGGGTGGTTTGTATCCCCAGTGAGACCATTGGGGAGAACTGGTTTTTTGTTGGCTCATGGTTATCAATTGGAGATAGTTTCTGGGTTAGGGGTGGGGGCTTGTGTCTACTCCTGTCAGCATTTGGATCCCATCTGGCACAAAACTTGCACATGTCCCATAATCCAGAAACAACAGACTCCAAGCTTATACCCAATGAAAATTCTCGCTAAAACCACCATGTTCTCATAACACTGTGTCCTTCTGGGGTGGCGGTAGCGGTGGGCCTATGCCTCCGTGCCATCTGTTTCTTGTTGCTGTGCTCTGGAGGATGAGGGCTGTCTCTATTTCAGTTGCTTTATGTGGAGACCAAAAAACCACATCTATGGCTATTTACATGAGACTGGAAGTTCTCATAGAATTTGACATCAGTCGAGCATTAGTGAGACACATCAACTGACTCTATTCTTATAAAAATGAGGCGGGGGGGACTTGGCGGCTAACACATAATGCTATGTGTGGATGATAGACCCAAGGGCAGAGTATCTGTGGCGCATTCTTGATGCAGTTCCTGTCTCAAAAGTAAACTCCTGAATTTTTCTCTGCCCTTCCAAATTGACATTATTCAAAATCACACAGGAATGAACAAAGTTGACATCTGTTTGATCTATTTACAGCGTTCCTACGGTCCTGTATCCCTACCATGCCATCAATCCCTCCCTATTGACTCTTTTTCATTGCCATTTAGATTTTAAGGCTCTTTCATAAAAGAAACTACAAACCTTCTCCCCCATATACATCCCCATCTAGCTCTTCCTATATGGCTTTCTTTTCACGTTTCTTAAGAGTTACCAACATCTGCTATGGTGGTTTGAATAACAATTGTCCCCAGAGACTTGGGCATCTGAACACTTGGTTCCCAGTTGATGGTGCTGTTTGGAGAGGTTTAGGAGGTGTGGCCTTCCCGGAGGACCCGGGTCAGGTTTACTATTACAGTATCAATCTGTTTCTAGGTTGCTCTCTCCACTTCTTACTTGCAGCTGAGGATGGGAGGTCTCAGCTTCCAGCTCTAGTCAGCACGCCTGCTGCTTGTGCCTCACTTCCATAAGATGGACTCTTATCCCTTCAGAACCAGCGTTCAAAATAAACTCTTTCTTCCATAAGTTCCCTGTAGTCATGGTGCCTTATCACAGCCTCAGAAAAGTGACTAATGCAGCTGCTGAGTCAATCTCTTTCTCATCTGCCTCACCTTTCAGCCTCCTCAAGGCAGCCTTTGCCTCCCCAGCTCTGGGAACCTGGGTGCACAAGGCCACTGATAAAATCTTCTTTAACCATTGTGTCTTGCCTGTACATTGGAATGAACACTTTCTGCCACATTCTTACGTGGTTTCTACGGTCACCATTTCTCCTCTTTCCAAACCCATGGCACTGTACTCAGCTCTCTCCCTCCCTTCTGCCCATCATTCCCAAGCTTCTCTTCTCTGCCACTGTTGTTGGTTGTTTTTGCTCTTTTGTGGGGGTCCACCATCCAGCTCCCAAATAAATCACACATGAAGGCTAGTCTTAATTGTAAATGCCCGGACTTAGCTTGGCTTGTTTCTAGCCAGCTTTTCTTAATTTAAATTATCCCATCTATCTTTTGCCTCCAGGCTTTTCCTTTTCTATTCCTGTATGCCCTTCTTTGTTTCTTACTTTGTGGCTTGCTGTGTATCTGAGTGGCTGGCTCCTGATGTCTTCCTCCTTCTCTGGCTCCTTCTTTCTCTCCTCCCAGATTTCTCCTTCATTAATTCTCTCTGTCTGCCAGCACTGCATATCCTTTCTCTTGCCTTGCTATTGTCCATCCAGTTCTTTATTAGACCATCAGGTGTTTTAGACAGGCAAAGTAACACAGCTCCACAGAGTTAAACAAATGCAACATAATCAAAAATAACACACCTTAAAATAATATTCCCCAACATGCCACACTGTCTTTCCCTGATGTTTAGATTTGTGCACTTTGGAGAGATTCTGTGTCTGTCTTCTCTTTCCATTCTTTAATGTCTCAGATGATCTATGCCTTCAGCTCCACATCTATTATTTAATACAGACGCTTCGCCTTTGCTCCAATAACTTCCTTCAAGATGACCGTGAATAGCACTACCTGGAAGGTTTAACTGACTTTTCTTCTGCATTGTTTTGCCCAGCTCCTCAAGACAGAAATCCAAATGACTTCCTTATCATCACTTTCCTGGATCTATTCCTCCTGCATCAATTCAGGGCTGTCCCTCCATCAATGCAAACCTTGCTGCTATCCATACTGCCCCTGCTGTCTTACTTGAGATATTATGGCCTGAGCTGGGCTGACAGAGGACTTCTCACTGTTTTCCATGCAATCTACTTTTCACACCATAGCCTATGTGAACTTCATAAAACCCTGAGAAGTTTAAAGCCTCTGTGTAAAGTATCCCACCTCTCCAGTGCTGGCAAGACAGAAGTCTGACATTTCAGAGTTGTGTAGAGGGTTGGTAGTCACCTGGTTCTGGTGCACAATTCTCTCCAATTCCTCCATGTGCAGTTCCCACCCTTAAACTAAGTTTGGGCATACTCAATCACTCCCATCCATTCCCTGAACTGGGAATCATTTTCTTAAGACTACACAGGCTTCCTTTGTCTGACTTCCCTGTCATTCAGTTCTGAAGTCCTGCCCTGCAGGAAGGAAGCCTGTCCTGGCTGCATTGAGATACCTCTGTACATCTCCATGCACCCCATGATAGCACTGATCCCTCTCTACTGTTGCTATTTGCTTATTTCATTCCCTCCAAGTAGATTATGAGTTGCTAAGAATAGGGATGAAATCTTATCATTCAGTCATCAGCCTGACACATTCGATAAATCTTGAAATAATGCCTAACAGTGCATAACTGAGAGACTATCATAGTGTTCTCAACCACTTTTTCAGTATTGTTTTACTAGAGACTAAAATTGAATTAATTGAAAGTTTCCCTGAGGAGAAGTTAAATGCTAAGAAATCAGATCATCTGGGATAGGGCTAGACTTCAGAAGGCCTTGGCCATTGTAATATCTGAGATGCTTTTGTCCCTCTGAGAGCCAAGTTTTTCTCTGATGGAGCAACGTCAGAAGGTCTGTTGAGATTGCTTTTGGTTGTAAGAGATTGAACAAGGAGTTCAGGGTTCATCTGTTGCAATAATGCCACCTCATTATCCACAGTTGCTTTTCATAGTTTCAGTTGCACTCAATCAGAGTCTGTAAAGACGAACTGGAAATCCCAGAAATACACAATCCGTAACCATTTAGTGGCACACCATTCTGTGTGGCATGATGAAATCTCACACAGGCTCCTTCCGTCAAGATATGGATTATTGCTGTATTCACAGTATCCATATTATTTATGTTCCTGCCTGTTAGTCACTTAGAATTATCTCTATCATGAGATTCACTTTTCTACACTACTCGGCTTGTGTTAAACATGCTAAAATGAAGCAGCAGACTAATGCTAGGCCATAATGCCTTTGTCATTTACCTTGATCCCATTGTGTAGGCATTGTATTAGTGCCCATCATCACAAGAAGGATGGAGACCATAGTAAGACAGTCTGAGGAGGAAAGAGTAAAAGAAAAAGGAAAGACCATGCCCCATAATTTTTACCACAGTATGTTGTTATGATTGTTCTATTATTGATTTATTACTCTGTCTAGTATATGAACTAGACTTTATCAGAGATAGTAATATAAGAAACCACAGTATCTACAGATTTCACTATTACCCATGAGTTCAGACAACACTAAGAGTCTTGAAGCATATTTGCCGAGGCTAAGGGGAGATGTCTGTGTATGCAAATCTAGACGCTGGGATGAGTCTGGTGTTTAAAGCTTCTCAGAATTTCTTCAGAGTAGGTTTGATATAGGTAGCCATTATAGGAACAGTTTGTGGCCAAAGAGATTGAAGATTTATCAAAACAAGGTTTATTAAGATTCAGCTCCCCTTTACCTACCAGATGTTTTGTGGGGGTGTATCCTCTTCAGTTTGTACTACTCTAGAGGAATACCATAAACTATCCTCTGTTTCTCTTGGTTCTGGAGGTTGGAAGGCTGATGGCAAGGAGTCTGTTGATCTGATGTCAGGAAGGAGGTCCTCTGTGATTTTTAGATTGCTTTTGTATCATGTCTTCATATAGTAGAGGGAGGTGGTTTTTATGTCTCTTCCTCTTTTTGTAAGCTCATCAATGCTATCATAAAGGACCCCATTTTCATCACCTATTCTAATGTCAACTGTCTTCTAAGAACTTGCTACCAAATGCTATCATGTTGGGGATTAGAGTTTCAATATAGGAGTTTTGAAGGGGACACATTCAGTTCATGGCCACAGGTTTACTTTTAACTCTCAAGCCTAACCTGTAGATTCTGTTCTATTTCTTTTTTCTTTTTTAAAACTGTGCCAGAAGATAGTATATTTCTTTTCACTCTTTTGTAAATGGTCTGGTTGGTAATTTGTTTCTACAGCCTGGATTCTCAAGACTAAAATTGACAAATCTAATCATGATTTAGCCACTAATAAGAGTGTTGCTTGGAATTACTTTTCTTTGAAACCTTTCTTTAAAAAATAAATAATAAGCATCCTGGAAGCTTTAAATATTTTTTAAGAAATGTCATCATTTACTGTAAAGCTAAAGAAGTTGTACTTTAGAACTAGATAATTTCAGGCCCTAATTCTCATTCATTTATTACTTCAATATGTATTTATTGTTTCCAATGTACCATTACATTATTTGTTCTAAATGCTGGGAATAATCGTGACAGAATCTCCTCCATATACTTTAGTTGAGGGAGGCCAATGACAAATGCAATACATAAGCAAATCTGTCACATTAGCCCATCATGAGTATAAAGTGGGAAAAAAAAGAAAGTGTATACAACGATTAAGGAGGGAGTTGAGGAGTCATCTATAGGCCTTGTACTGAATCTAAATTTCGGTAAGAACATATGTAATTCTCTGAACTTTGGTTTCACTCGCTTCCCTCAGAATATGTTATGTCATTAAAAGCATTAGTAATCTTAAGCATTGAAGAAAAAACTGAAAAAAACGTACATCCTAGTTAGCTTCAAGTGCCAACTCGATGTGACCTAGAATCAATCACATGGGAAGGGAGCTGCATGTGAGGAATTTCCCAGACCAGATTGGCCTGTGGCTTATCTATAATGGATTGTCTTGATTGTCAATTGATGCAGGACAGCCCGGCCCACTGTGGCAGTGCCGTTCCCTAGGCAGGTGGTCCTAGGCGGTATAAGAAAGCGAGCTAAGCAGGAGTGGGTGAGCCAGCAGGCAGCCACCCTCCAGGTGTTCGGCTTCCACTTCCTGGTTGAGTTTCCGCCCTCAGTTCCCTCAATAACTGACATAACTGTAAGATGAAGAGAAGCCCCACTCCCTTCAGCTGCTGTTGACCAGAGTGTTTCATCACAGCAGCAGGAAGAAAACTAGAGAACATATTTTTATTGTTTTATGGCTGAATAGAATTCTATTCTGTATGTGTACCACATTTTCATTATGTACTCATCAGGTGATGATGTTTACACTTATCCTATTTCCTAGCTATTATGAATAGAGCTGTAATCGACTTGAACGTGCAGGTATTTCCCTTGTAGGATGTGGTTATTTAGGAATAAGCCCAGGAGTGGTGTAGCTAGATCTTAGGGAAGTGCTATTTCAGCTTTTTGAGACGCCTCCATACTGATTCCACAGTGACTGTACCAGTCTAAACCCCCACCCGCAGTGACACAGAGGTCCCTTTTGCCCACAGCCTCACTAGTGTGTGTTACCATCGGATGGATGATTTGATCATTGCCGTTCTGATTGTGGTGAGAGAGAATCTCAAAGCAGTTTTTCTTTGCATTTCCCTAATGGTTAATGATGTTGAACACTTTTAAGTGTTTCCTAGCTATTAATATATCTTTTTCAAAGAATTCCAGATTTAATTTCAAGAACAATTTTTTTGTGTATTAAAGTTACCAAGAAATTTGTATTCTACTTTCTTGTTTAGACAACAGACTGTCTTTTATTATGAGACACGGGCTAAGTAACATGCAGTGCATTTAGTGGCACACTCAGACAATCTAGCCTTCTAGAAAACTATGGATTTCTTCCTTATCCTATACATGTCCCAGTTTAAGGAAAATTTTTTAAAAATAATCTTTCTGAAGAATAATACTGGTCTACTCCTGATGGGATAACTTTTTCTTTCTTTCTTTCTTTCTTTCTTTCTTTCTTTCTTTCTTTCTTT
>CABHPQ010147034.1:10568-43319 GCA_902168405.1 Peromyscus aztecus
CTTTCTTTCTTTCTTTCTTTCTTTCTTTCTTTCTTTCTTTCTTTCTTCCTTCCTTCCTTCCTTCCTTCCTTCCTTCCTTCCTATCTTTCTTTCTTTCTTTCTTTCTTTTTCTTTTATATTTTTATCTGCATTTATTTTATGCTGAATTTATTCCTGTGCCATAAGTTTTTGTTTCTTCAGTTTCTTCTGGGACATCTTTTTCTTCTGTGTAACCTCCTCTTCTGGCTTTGGAACAATTTGTTCCTTTTCAGTGAGGAGCATCTCGATGTGGTAGGGGGAGCTCATGTACGGGTTAATCTGGCCATGAGCTCTGTAAGTTCGTCTGCACATCTTAGGTGCTTTGCTCACCTGGATGTGTTCAATGACTGGAGAATCTGCATCTAAACCCTTCAGTTCAGTGTTACTCTCTGCATTTTTAAGCACATGCATCAAAAATTCAGCACTCTTTTTTGATCACCGACCCTGTGGCCAGCCCCACTGTTTGGCCTGGGCGCACCTACCAACTCCACCATTATACCACCGGAAAGACACACATTGCTTCTTTAAAGTGACATCTTTCAGATATTTGGTGGCTTTTCGGATATGTACCCTTGATGGTCTGGGCAGTTTCACAGGTGTTCTTAAAATGAAACTGAAGATTTGAACCTCTTGATTTGCATGATTTTGTAGGGTTTTCTGGGTCAAGAGAGTAGCTAACCATCTTCACAGGTCACCTCAGGCTGCTTACAGGAAGAGTGGGATCATTTTCTTTGACCTTCTGTATTTTCAGTAAGAAACAAATTTTTAATTATCCAAGAGAGTTTCACACTGTTACTTGATTATTCGATCACTTTGTGATTGGCCTGGAGGTTCCATGACTGTTCGTTTTGTTTTGTTAAAAGACCTAATGTCCTTGTATTGGGTCAGCACATTCTTTGGTGAGTAAGAAATCTGTTCTCAGAAATTCTCTCAGGGATTCTACAATAGACAAACACAGTCTGCAGTTACTAGCAGGTTTGTATTTTGGGTGTTTCCTAGGCTTCCCACTGCCTGGGCCTTCTGCAGCAACCCGCAATAATAACAGTTTGTGAGTCCACAACAAGTAAGTCATGGCCAGGCTTTACTTATGGTGGTGTGGTAATGCTGTATGATAGAGCACACTCTGTTGCATCAACGGTAAAAGTTACAGCGCTGATGAAACATCTGAAGTCAGCCGGCCACGTAGTCGACACTTATTAGGGACTACATTGGTATGTCCTGCTTGAAATTGCAGAGTATGGTTGTCAGGGATACCCCTGACCCAGGGTATTCCAAGCAAACTACTACATCTTAAGAGAGCCCTCCCTTCCCATGTGGCTCATGTTCCTGTCATTTGGGCTTTCATTAAATTGTCCTGTGTAAATTTTTCTTGCTTTATGGGTTTTATTTCTTTTGGCATAAACTAATTTTCTCACTATTCTACACACACACACACACACACACACACACACACACACACACTTTGAAATGTCTGGTGGCTGACTGAATGACTAATTTCTTGTAGTATCTATCCCTACTGATATATATGAGGCCTTCTGGCTAAACCAGAATATGAGCTAATAACATAGGTCTGTCTATGGTCCACACCAAAGATGAAAATATCAATTATTTAGATTGAAACTTAAATACCTAAAAAGTATGTTAAAATCGTTATCTATATCTTTGTTCTCTAGGCACTACCACATTCCAAGTCAAGGTGCAAAGTGGCACATCTCTGCTCAATGGTTACTAGTTCATTATAAATAGTTGCAATGACGTCACATTGAATAAAATAATGATGACAAATCATAGACTAACATCAAAAATGAGTCAGGTTGAGCAGGAACTTTGACACCTCTGGAAAACTTGAACTTTTGTCACTGTTAAGGCCGGTACTATCAAATGCACTATAATGCCTGCTTTGACCTGACATCTGGCAAGTCTCTGTTTGGGGAGAATAACAATCTCTACAGGATATATATATATATATATATATATATATATATATATGTATATGTGTGTGTGTTATTAAAATATCTAAAAATGTGGTTCCAGTAAATCTTTGAGAGATTATACATTTTGTAATAGTTGGTCTAAACAGGCCAAATTCAGTTTTCCATATTGTAAAGGTGATAATCCAATGATGGATTGTTAGACTAAACAACCCATTAAAATGTCACGATACTTGGCCTAATTCTACAAAGTCATAAAACAATTAAAACACACGGACGACCTTATTTTTTTCAATCTGATGAGTTGGCACTGGGAGATGATGCCCTCCCTTGGTCTTGTGGCTTTGCATCAAGGGTGGGGGTCAAGGGATCTGCCTTCAATTTCAGGCTGTTTCAAAACCAGAGTCAAGTGCTCCTTGTAATTATGTGTTCCTGTAATAGCTCAAACTCTGCTCCGTGTTCATGTTCCTGCTTTCCTAAGGTAAACGGGAAGAGTCTTGGCTTCTGTTGGTGCTGTTGTATCAAACAGTGAGAAGCCACAGGCCGTGAGAAGCCATAACTGGTCTCTGTGGTAGAAGGAGTGTTGACCACCATGAGAGAGAAGTTTCCTATGGATTTGCATGTTTTAAAATTGGAAGCAGATTCTATGAAGCATCCAAGAGGAGACTTACAAAGGAATGGATCATCTGAGAAAAACCAAGCTTGAAGAACCCCAATGAAGCCAACAAAGTGCATTGAATGAAGCAATAGATCACATTCCAGCTCAGGACCCCTGGGGAAGCGTGTTACATGCACAGCACCAGACAAAGCTGAGGTAGTGGTGGGAAGCACAGGTGTGGCAAAGCCAGGTGAATTCACTGGGGAAACTACACCACCCCTGTATCTAACCACAGAGACAGGCAGAGCAGATTCAAAGCTTGGCCAAGCACTGAGGAGAGGGGGAAATGCTTTGTTGATTTCTTAAGTCAGAACTCTTAATTTTGAGAAGAAGATGGGTAATTTATTTCATAATCCAGAGAAAGGTCACAGTTTTCTGGCACAGTCTTGTAAAATATCCCACGTCATATCTTCATTTTCATCAAGTTCCTTTTCCTTACAACCAATGAATTGTTCTCTTTCATATAGAACTGGGTTTACTATTGGCTCATTTTTCAATTAGCATTCATTTTATAATAAGTAAAATAGACATTTTAAGGACTTATACAGTAATCTATATAGGTCAGGGCATTATCGTATCCTTTGTGAGTCCCATATCACAAACAGTGTCTTTTCATAACTACTTCATCATGACAGAAAGACTCACAATTGTGCTGTGAATCTTTCAATCCACTGGTTTACTCATCCCTGAAGGAGGCACCTCTAGTTGGTAAGGTCATCCATTATCACTCACACAACTCTTAATTACTCTTAGCAGAACAACAAAGCCTATTGATAGTCTTGTAAATCATGTGTGTGTGTGTTTTAGATACCAGAATAATATGTATTTTAGTGATATATTAAGAACAGTAAGAGATGCCATTCCCAGAAGCAGAGTAAGCAATAGTATTATTCCTTGAGAACACAGACCATCCTGGACAGAGCAACCAGAGCCTTGGACATTTATGGAAAACATGTTTCCTGTGTCTTTGAATTTAGTATTCAACAGCAACTATAACCAACACATTGTCTGTGTTTAGGTGGATCCAGTTCAAATAGTCATAACTAAAGCTCCTCCGTGAAACTAAGTTCTTTAATATTAAGAGAAGACGCTTGAAAGAGAAAATGATTATTCATATGTAGATTCTTCCACATTGACCCATACTTCAAGCTGTATTGTCAGAAATGCATTGTCTCTACTGAATTTTTATACAACTGAACCAATACATGCCCCTTATGAATCTGGTTCCCTTCTCTAGTTTTTCTTTGAGTCTTGTTTCTTTGTATGACTAATAAGTTTCTCTAGATATTAGAAGATGTTTAGGAAAAACTATAGATTTTTCTGCTGGCACTATATTCCCCCAAGAGGAGTGTCTTAGTTAGATTTCTATATATGATAAAACATTGTGATTCAAAACAACCTGGGGCAGAAAGGGTTTATTTCATCTTACAACTTTTAGGGTTACACTCTAACACTAAAGGAAGCCAGGGCAGCAACTCAAGGCAGGAACCTGGAGGTAGGAACTGAAGCAGAGACAATGGAGGAATACAGTCCACTGGCTTGCTCAGCCTGCTTTCTTATACAGCTCAGGCCCACCTGCTCAGGGATGGCACCACCTCCCTTGGGTTGGACCCTCCCACATTAATCATTAATCAAGAAAATTAGCCAACAGATTAGCCAGTAGACCAATCTTATGAAAATATCTTCTCAATTAAGGGGCCCTCTTCCCAGATGACTCTAGCTTATTTTACATTGACCTAACTAGGACAAGGAAGAAGCAAATAAAACAACAAAATTAACTAGATGAAGAATGTCTTTGCTTCTGCTGTGCCTTTACATGTTTGCCGTAGCCATCTTTCTCTGGTATCTGGTATGGTGTGAATGGGTGTGGGGAGATCCCCATTGCCTGTACTGTAGTGTGTTTATCTCATGGAAACATCCCATTCTACTGGGCATTTTTACCTGTGGAATATTATGCAGATGATTCCTTCCTAAGTTGTACTGTCTAACTGATCAAAATAATGTTAGTTTAAATAGAGTTTTATGATAAAAAATAAAATAAGGAAGTGCCACACAGCTAGAACACATGAGTTTCTATTGAGGAGCCATATAGATTGCAGCTTAGGTTAATGATTAAGAAAAATTTGAGTCCCAATGGCCCTGCTAGCTTCAATACTTTTAACCTTAATGTTGGGAGATGTGTTTATAGTTTTGGAATGCATCATAGCTGAAACAAAGCTTTAAAAATAACTTAAAGTTAGACTAAGATGTTTTTGTTAAATAGTTTTAAGGTGAAAAAACCCAAGAAGACAATCTAAAGTTTTATAAAGGCACATAGTTGAGTGAGGAACTCGTTAAGGTCAGAGAACAAGAACAAGCAGCCTAATTATTATTAGATGATGTACTTTCCTTGCTAGGACTGGTTGGTGATCAAAGGTGATGACTAATTATTTGTACTCATTTTGCCCTCAATTTCCTGATATAAAAAACTATTGATGAGTGGGTATGTACCCTAAAGATTTAAAGTAGAGCTGACTGATGCTTTTTCCTACATAAAAGTTTAGATTTGCGATTCCTTTAAGATTCCTTATAAAAGATTACCTTTCAAGATAAGTAATAAAGTGATTGGTCCCTTCTTTGTAACCATAAAATGCAGCCTACCAGTAAAGGAAGACCCTGCTTGCCTAGACTGTTAATCTATAACCAGTTGCTTGGGTGTGAATGTACATGGGTTTTTGGAATAATTTGTTTTTCACCTGTAATACATAAAATGTTTAATTGTATAAGGGTTATGGAAAACAGGCTATTTTTTACTTGTATTCATTGTAATCATTCACTTGAAAAATAGAATGTAATTATATTGTAATTTTTATATTGCCTGAAAGATTTTGCTGGGGTATATAAGCTATAAGGGAAAAAATAAAGATAGAGTTAACAGAAAGGAAAAGGAAAACATCAAGAATGAAAGAATTAGAAGGAAAACATGAAGAGAGACAGTAGGAACATTTCTGAATAGAGATAAGAAAAGAGAATATAGAACTCGGAATGGAGAATATAGAAGAATAAATAAATAAACTATCAAGAGAGTGTGTGAGTGTCTTTTTCCCTAACCCCCTCAGAAAAAAAGTCTCAGTATGCCAATTCTGTGATCCCTGTGCTGCTGGAGGCTGCCCCCGCCCCATGCAGCCATAGTAACTGAACTCTTGGAGAGAAAATAAAGCAGAAATGATATTCAACAAGAAAATAGCTGACATACTTCCCCAAAAGACTAAATGCTACATATTCAAGAAATGTACAGGAAATTAAATTAGAATGTCAAATGGATGTCTGCATTCTCACACTGATTCCTGAATTTTCCACAAATAGCCAAGAAATGGAGTCAGCCTATATATCCATCACATGGTGTGTGAGTAAAGAGAATGTGGTGCATATATATAAAAAGTATGGTTGTCTTAGTTACTGTTCTATTGCTGTGAAGAGGCACAATGACCAAGGCAACTTATAGAGGACAGAGTTTATTGGGGCTTACAGTTCTAGAAGGTTAGAGTCCATGACCATTATGTCAGCTACCATGGCAGTTGGCAGGCATGGTGCTGGAGCAGTAGCTAAGATCTTACATTTTTATCCACAAGTAGGATCCAGATAAAAAGCTAACTGTGGATGACATGTGCTTTTGAAACCTTAAAACCTACCCTCCCCCAGTAACACACCTCTTCTAACAACATCCTACCTCTTAATCCTTCCCAAACAGTTCCACCAACTGGGGACCAAGTGTTCAAAAATATAAACCTATGGGGGCCATTCTCACTCAAATCACCACAGTAGTATTCATCCATTTAAAAAAAATGAAATGTCATCATGTGTAGCACAAATCTTAAAAGTTCTTATTAATAAAATCAAGCCTGAGGCCAGTTATTGGGGTGCATGCTGGAAGATCAGAGAAGCAGAACAAGCCACAGCTACCTCACCTTGCCGGATCCTCAACTGGTCTTGTTTCCTCAGACTGGAAGCCTCTGAGTCCTCATCCAGAATGAATCTCAGCTGAACTGCTGCTCAAAAGCCTGAAAGCTTAACCAGCCAAATGCTGCTAGTTTCTGGTCTTTACGCCTTATATAGCTTTCTGTTTTTGCCATCACTTCCTGGGATTAAAGAATCACTTCTTGGGATTAAAGGCGTGTGTCACCATGCCTGGCTGTTTCCAATGTGGCCTTGAACTCACAGAGATCCAGAGGGATTTCTGCCTCTGGAATGCTAGGATTAAAGGTGTGAGTGCCACCATTTTCTAGCCTTTGTATTTAGTGGCTGTTCTGTCTCTGACCCCAGATAAGTTTATTAGGGTACACAATATTTTGGGGAACACAATACCACCACAATCATGTGTAATATGTATTGAACTGGAAGACATTGTTTTAAGTGAAATATGCCAGGCACATAAAGACAAATTCCACATGATCTCTCAGATGTAGACTCTCAAAAGTTTGACCTCATAGAAGTTGAAAATGGAGCGGTGGTTAGCAGAGGCTGCAGAGAGAAGAAGAAGAGATGAAGAGGGCAGGTCAGCAGCACTGCACTTACACAGGAGGAAGAACTTGTGTTCTGCTGCCCAGTAGGATGACTATAGATCCCAGCATCCTAATTTGTAGATCATGATGAAAAATTAGGGAACGCAAAATGCTTCTGAACACAAAAATGAGCAGAATAATTACTTTAAAATCAAAATGAAGTAAATCTGTGCTATTTCTGGCAGTCTTTATCTGTGTTGCATCAGGAAAATTCACTGACATCTTGATTCTGAATACACAACAGCCACACTCTGCACCACACGTCCCCTGGCACCACAGGTCAACACATGCTTCCCGAAACACAGCAGCTCAGAGTCAAGACTTGTACACTGTGAACTGGGGTGTTACTCTGAGTACTCTTTCTGCTTTGTCTAGTTACATGTCATGAGACTAGAAACAGTACCACAAGAGGGAAAAAGGCGATTGTAGGGAACGGGGAAATGCAGGAATAGAGTACATGTGAGATGCAAAATGAAGGAAAGCTACTGTGAGAGAAAGGTCCGAAGGGGTGGGTGGGGGGATGAGGAGGAGGGAACGATCAGCAAAAACAAATTGTGTTTGGAAATGTAATGAAACCTAATACTCTGTATACTAAGTTAAAACAAAAGTCATAATAATCATTATGTAAATTACTGTTAGAAGGGCTGAGTTGAGTTTCATAGAAAATGGCTAACTCGGTTTGGGCTTGGGAGTTGGATAGAATTTCCAGGGATTTAGGACACAGCCCTATATACACTTCTACCATTTTTTCATGCTGTATTTATGCAATGCTATCTCAGCTTTGACAATCATAAAATCAAACTATCAGTCAGCTTGGAAAACTGTTTGTTGTGTGAACTTTTCTTGGGGAGATGTGAGCAAATGTTTACTCACCTCAGACACCAACAACAGATCACAGAACAATTCCATTCAAGTCTACTTGGTGAACCAATGAGTTCACTGAACTTCCTTATAGGAGCATGGGCACAGGGTTACTAGTGGAGTATGCGAACCCCTAAAACAGCTACAGCAGTGAAAAGTCTCATCTCAATAAGGATGACAGCTCCCCCACCACAAGGCACAGAAAAAGTCTCTGATTCTGTTATCTATTACAGCACCTCCCAACCACATGCAGCTCAGGCAAAATTACATCCAGCAAAAATGAAGTAGCATCTTGAGTGAGTTGAAAGAAAATAACTGGAAATTTCAAGTTCTATTTGGAGTGAAAATATCCTTCAAAATGAAAATTGCACAAAGATACTTAATTTTCATTTGTGATAACAAATGGGAGAATCTCTTACCCTCAGACCTACAGGAAAAAGCAGAAGTTCTTCAGCAAAGGCACTGAACCCAGGTAAAACATGGAAATGCAGCAAAAATGGAAAGGGTAAAACATGCAAGCAAAGGAAACTTAATAATGATAATATAAACAACACCAATGATTATAATATAATTCAAATATATATTAGATAAAAATACGAGATAATAGAGGCAAAGATAAGGAGCAAATTGCTGTATATTGCTCTATGAACCTAATGCTATCTGGGAAAGTACAAAACATCAAGTTTTACTAAGTCGGAGAGCTGAATTTTAATTTTGTGACCACCTAAAAATAGTAGATATAAAGCCAGAATGGATCTCAGTAGTAGAATATCTGCCTGGCATGCACAGGGTCCTAGGTTTGATCTCCAGCATAATACATAAAAATTAAACAGATGCATGATGTGTGTGTGTGTGTGTGTGTGTGTGTGTGTGTGTGTGTGTGTGTGTGTATCATGCCTGGCTACTAATTTCCATTATATTGCCACTTTAAGTTTTGCTAACAGAGCAGAGCAAACTTAGAATCTGTTAGCACAACTCTTATGTCTCTTATTATAATTAACACTCACTTTAGCTTCTCCAGGTCTTAGTTTCTGCATGTGCAAAATAGTGATAACAATATTTACTTCAAGGTCCTAATAAGATGGTATGTATAAAATGATGGACAGACAGACAGACAGGTAGGGTCTAGTCTGGTCTGGGCTGTGAGCACCTTCCTAGTGTAACATTAAAAATGCATTGACATTTTGTACACATACGTTTATTTTGGAATATCTCCAAGAACTTGATGTTCTCATGTCAGTTACTTTCACCATACCTTAAAAAAAAACTATATGGTTTTTTGAATTGCAAGTATGTGCACTTAAAAGTGCTCTTTAAATATATGTGTGAATGTATATTTATGTATGTGTATATATACCTAAATATAACAAGTCATGTATATATTTAAAACATTTCTCCTCTACTGTTTTATTATATCTATAAATATGTTGCCTTTTCACTAATTAAACATTTTGGTGAGAAAATTAGGGGAAGAGGATGAAAAAATATCAGCCAGTGTTCCTTGAGGGGTGTCATTGAGAGACCAGAGAAAAGGGACAAAACAATTTGTGGAACACTGTAGCCCGAACCCCGCCATTAGCAAACCCTAAGGTCACTTGGAGGGGATGGGGAGACGGGGACCACTGGTGTCCGAGAATCTTGAGAGGGACGCTCTAGGGGACAGTGCTTTCTTTGTGACTGTGTTAACCCATGAACCACAGTTTACGCTCACAATGCGGTTGAAAATTTAAGTAGAAACATGTAATGAGTAGCTTGGTGTCTTATAACCGTACATTTGGCCAAACGAAGGTGTGGCTGCATAGTACTTCTCTTTAGGTGCCCAATTTTTTTCAGGGCAAAGGGTCGGACCACTCCCAGCCATTTCTTGCGAGTGTGCTGTTTCCTTTCCTCTTATTTTCTGCCCTCAAATATTATTTTCCTGGCTTGGTGAAGGAGTCACCTTTTTTGTCTGCCACCTCTGAATGTGAAGACTGTGGTGGCTGTTTAAATAACTCAGGAGCTCCTCAAGAATGACCACAGTTCCAGAAATAAGCAAGGAAAACATGAAATAAATGAATGTGATGCCTTTCAGATTGCAGTCGTAAAGTTACTGGTAAAACAATGTCTGACTCTACAAACATGCTCCCCTGTCTTTAGCATGCAAATATACTTAAGCATTTTTGTTTGCTTTTATTTTGGCACCCTGTGAATGCCAGTGAGAGGTCAGAAGTGGAGACTCAAGAGGAATTTGAAGTGCTTGAAGACCACTCTGGCTAGCCTAGGGTCCTGACCTGAGGAGTGGCTCATGCCATTGGCACATTCTTCTGGTCTGCCTAAAGAGGAAACACCAACTGTACCTCTCTCACGTAAGCTTCTCTCATGGCTCATTCTAGCTGAGTAAAGGCTCCAGAAATTCTTACTCTTGTCATTCTACTTCTAAAGATTAACAAAAATTAGTTATTTGCTTCTTTATTTATTCAATAATGTCTGGAGATCATTCACTATGAATGTGGTCAGCGATTTCTAGGCCCCAAGGATAAAGAGCAATGAAGGAAACAATCTCAAGTTGCAATCAGGGAAAGAATGCTCGTGTAAAACACGTGTTCATACACTGAGACGGTTACATTACAATCTAATTGTATCAGTTCTTCAAGAACATGCTGTCCAGGGGAAACCATTTGTCCAGGAGATGACCTTGAGCATGGCTAGTGTTCCCTACCAAGTATGGAAACCAAACTATCTGCAAAAGCAGGCCAGATTTAGTGAGTGGCCTTTGGTTTTCATTTTGTTTTGTTTTCTGAGGCAGGGTCTTCCTGCGTAGCCTTGGCTGCCCTTGAATCTCCCCGTCTCTTGCCACAGCCTCTTAGGTGCTGTGATTACAGGTGTGTGCCACCATGCCCGGGGGAGGGGAGAAATCCTCTAGGGTAGTGGTTCTCAACTTGTGAATCATGACCCCTTTGGCAAATTTCTATCTCCAAAAATATTTACATTACAATTCTTAACAGTAGCAAAATTACAGCTATGAACTAACAAGAAAAAATCATTTTATAGGTGGGGTCACCACAACATGAGGAACTGTATTAAAAGGTCGCAGCTTTGGGAAGGTTGAGAACCACTGCTAAGGAGACTATTGAAGAATGATCAATCAAATTGGCGTGTTAGCTTCTCTGTCTCTCTCCCAATGTGACGTCTCACATCTTGCCCGTTTAATCTGATCTCAATAAGCTAGCTTCCTCTGCAAGGTTCTTCGTTTCTCTCAGTCTCAGTTGAGATGTCCTAATTTTTTACCAAGATTCTAAGTTCAATTCCAACAGAATAAATAAGCCTGAGCTTTTTTCACATTGTCCAGAAATATCCAGAGACCCAGCAATGGGAATGGAGAAGTAAAATAACAAAACGGTTGTAGGACTAACAGGATGTGGGAGAGATGCAGCAGAAACAAATGAAGTCAAGTCACTGAACAGAAAGAAAGAAGGATTCAAAATGATGGAATCAAAACTGCAATAAAAATCTGTGAGCATCCGCCTGTAATCTCGGGACTCAGAATGAGGCAGGGGCATTATGCCCAGCTCAAGGTAAGCCTGAACTATATAGTGAGTTGGAGACATAGGCTACATAATAAGAATTCATCCCAACAGAAGATAGGAGGAAGGAGGAAAAATGGGAAACTCCTGGAACGGAGTTGGGGACACGAGGTCAACGAACAGAATTGGATGGATTTTCATCTGTGTTAGATTTCCCGCAACACCATTTACACTAGTTATGTTTTTTTCTCGCTGGGTTACTGCACTAAACTGATGCATAACAAGGAATTTTCTAGGGAAATCACCTGCTGTGGAGACAATGGTGTAGAAAGGCATGTCAGGGAAGTATCAATGCCAACCACATTGCCTGTGTGGGAGCAAACAGATTTATCTTATGTAAGTTAAGTGGTGTGAAGAAACAACATCTGGCTGGCTTATCCAGCAGATGACCAGTGCAGAAAGGACCACTCTGGGAGCAACGGCACACTTTGGCTAACTGTTGGTTTAAGAATGACCAACGAAGGACACCAAAGTTCAATCTAGTTGGTAGAAAAGAGTTTGTAGATATAAGCATCAGCTACGATATGAAATAGAATATGTCAATTGGAGCACAAATACAGCTTCTGTGGGGGATTTATTCTTTAGAGTTATAGACACAATCATTTTGGGCAAATATTTCTGACCCTGTTTGTAAGCTTTTTATATTACACACACACACACACACACACACACACACACACACACCTGTATTTACTTTTCTCAAAAGCAGGTCATACCTGTGCTGATGCAGAATCCTTGAATGAGAAGACCCAGTGTCCCAAGAGTTCATTATACTGTCAGTCCCTGGTGTCTAGGCAGCAGAGGAAGGGGTGGATCTCATAAGAAGGAGTCTATTAATGACCTCTGTGCCTCCAAATCTGGGGACAAAGCCAAACAAAGCCCAAGGCCAGGGTCTTAAAGCAAAAACCCAGAGAAAAACCAGTGTGGAAGAGGCTCAGCAAAGACTTCAGATTACAGGTGTCTTCAAGGTTAATTACTTAATCTACCACTGTGTATTTTGGGTAATAATGGACCGAACTGCTCTCAAAGCAGGCCAGCAGTTTGATCCATTGCCATTTTGGATTCCTGCTCCTTCACTGACAGTGTCTTCCAGTACTTGCCAATGCAGTCTTATTTTCCTGGATAGCATACTTTTGAAACATGATGAATTAAATAAGTAGTTCTCAACCTCTGGGTTGTGACCCCTCTGGGGGTGTTAGATGGCCCTTTCACAGGAGTTGCCTAAGACCATCGAAAAACACAGATATTTACATTATGATTCATAACAATAGCAAAACTACAGTTATGAAGTAGCAATGAACATAATTTAATGGTTGGAGATCACCACAACATGAGGAACTGTATTAAAGGGACATAGCATTAGGAAGGTTGAGAACCACTGAATTAAATGAAAGTTTAGGAAATGTTAGCTCAGAGCACAAATAGGTCAGTGTTCAGCCAGAGGGATATATCTCTGCATGGATAGATACATTCTGAGTGTCAAAGGTGGCCGAGAGTTGAAATGGAACAGTGTCCAGAACCTGTGAATACTGGATCAGACCCAAATGAGTTTAGGGGAAGTGTGCTAAGGGTGAGGAGAGTTTTTCAGAAATAGATTAGTGAGACACATATACTCCCAAAAAAGGTGTAGGAGAAATATATCCTCCCAGAAAAAGGTGAGAAATTTTATCCCAAAAGAAATATAAGACAAAATATTCTAGAATATTGAAAAATCTACCAAAAAATGCATTAGCATTGAGAAGTTCACTGTGTGAATGTTAGCCGAAGATTGTTTGTGTCCATGTCTGTCAGCTAATACTTTTGAAGACATTCAACTGAGGATTGTTCTTAATGGTTAATCTCACAGTGATGTAGAGAGACGACCTCACAGTGCCATGGGGAGATGACCTCACTCTGCCATGGAGACATGACCTCACAGTGCTGTGGGGAGATGACCTCACTCTGCTGTGGAAAGATGACATCACAATGTTGTGAGGAAATGACCTCATAATGCCATGTCAAGATGACCTCACAGCGTTGTGCAGAGATGATCTCATAGTTTCATGGAGAGATGACCTCACTCTGCCATGAAGAGATGACCTCACATGGCTATAGAGAGCTGTGATACATGAGAACATGTCACTCAGACTATATTCATTTATAACATTCTTCATGGTTCTTTTAATTGAGGTAAATTTTATATAAGATAAACTTTTACAATGTACAATCCACGGTTGCCTGTCACTCCAGTTCCAAAGCATCTGACTCTCTCTTCTGGCCTCCATGGGCATCTGCACTCATGTGCACACACCCGTACACATAATTTTAAAATAAATAAAGAAAAATAAAATCCTAAATTAAAAATGAGAAAAGTGGAATGAGAGAACAAAACGAACTATTCCCAGGACTAGTGTCGCAGTGGAAGTCCCTGGAATTGCTGCTCACAGACAGTGGGTGGATGCCATTTTTCCCTTTAACTTTTGCTGTTCACAGGAATAGCTTTGCATTAACACATAATGCACACAGTAATTTCAATCACTTTTTTCTTCCTTTTCCCTCCCTTTACACTCTTAACCTGCTCTCTCTAATCCACTTCTACTTCCTCATTCATAAGCACTTAATATGCACCTTCCTCCTTCATTTCTATACACTCACAGAATCACGTATAGACATGTATTTGCTATAGGTCTATTTTGCTTATTTTCTTTATGAAAATTGTTACAAAACCCATACATGTGCAACATCTTATATTCTGCTCCTCAATAAATGTTCCATGATATTACTTCAACTGTTTTTGCTTTATTTACTAAATTTATTATTATATGTACTTATTAAATACATATCATAGAGTCTGGATGTGATATTTATACCATGATTCTCCAGTTTGTAGCTATTCCTTATTTATGTATTTATCCATTTATTTAATTACTTATTCATTTTGGCTACTAGTCAGGCTCATTTGACTCCCTTTGACACACACCCTTTTCATTATGTATTACATCTTTGACTCATGTGAGATACATCGCCAAGAGTGGTAGGAAATCACATAATGGGCAAATTTTTAATGTCTCTTGGGTAATTGGTAACTTTATTTGCCACATCTACTCTTGGGTAAGTTTGAGTAATTTAAATAGTAAACATTTTATATACATTTTAATTTTGAAGGTAGAGGGATGGCTCGGTGGTTAAGAGCACTCACTGCTCCTGCAGAGGACTCAGATTTGGTTCCCAGGAGCCCCTCAGTTGGCTCACAACAACCTAACTCCAGTTCCCAGGATATCCAGTGCCCTCTTCTGGTCTCCATGGGTACCTATACACATATGGTAAACATAAATTCATGCAGATTTTCTTAGTTAGGGTTTCTATTGCTATGATGAAACCCCATGACCAAAGCAGCTTGGGGAGGAATGATTCTATTTGACTTGTACGCCCACATCATAGCTTATCATCAAAGGAACTCAAAACAGGAACTCAAACAGGGCAGGATCCTGGAAGCAGGAGCTGATGCAGAAGCCATGGAATAAGTGCTGCTTGCTCAGTCTGCTTTCTGAAAAAACCCAGGATCACCTGCCCAGGGATGGCACCACTCATGATAGCTGAGCCTTCCCACATCAATCAATAATTATGAAAATGCTCCACAGGCTTGCCCACAGCTAGATCTTATGGAGGAATGTCTCAACTGAGTTTCCCTCCTCAGATGGCTCTAGCTTGTGTTAAGTTCACATAAAACCAGCTAGCTTGACACACAAACACGTCACTGTTGAGCCATAATCTTTCTGTTCTTGTTCATCTTCAAGACCACACATGACTATCAACATTACAATATAAACTCTCCAAATATTAAAAGTCCCACAGCCTTCAAAATTCAAACACTTAAAAATTCAGTCTCTTTAAAATATTCAATCTCTTTTAAAATCCAAAGTCTTTGTAAAAGTCAAAAAAAATCTTTTTAAAAGTTCAAAGTCTTGCCGGGGGGTGGTGGCGCACGCCTTTAATCCCAGCACTCGGGAGGCAGAGCCAGGCGGATCTCTGTGAGTTCAAGGCCAGCCTGGGCTACCAAGTGAGTTCCAGGAAAGGCGCAAAGCTACACAGAGAAACCCTGTCTTGAAAGACCAAAAAAAAAAAAAAAAAAAGTTCAAAGTCTTTCAACTGTGGCTCCTGTTAAATCAAAAAATAAGTTAAATACTTTCCTACTTCAAGAGGGAAGAACCAGGGCACAGTCACAGTCGGAGCAAAGGGAAACCAAATTTCAACTGTGTAAGCAACTGAATATCCAATCATCAGGGATTTATTCATGATCTTCTGGGCTTCCCCAAAAGATCCTGGGTCACTTCTCAGGCTCCGCCCTCTGCACAGTACACAGTTTGTCTCATAGGCTCAGGTGGGCTCTACTCCACAGCTGTTGTTCTTGGTTGTTCTTAGTTGTCCCCTGGTAATGACATCTCCAAAGTGCTGGCATCTCCTATGTAGTGGGTAGCTGTTCCAGCTTTGACCTGGAAGTACTACCTCCACTGAGGCTTCAGTAACTGTCATGCCTTACCTATGGCCTGCCCCAGAGGCGAGGCCAAGACGGGAGCCTTAAGACTCTGGATCCAGATGTGCCGCTCTCTTGGTTCCTGCTAATCATGGACGTTGGATGGCAGACTGAGCAGAATTCTCCAGAGAACACCACTGGACTGCACTTCACCTCTCCCAGACCCTGTAACCTATCCCTTTACTTGTAAGTTACCCCCCAAAATAAACCTCCCTTTTAACTACATGGAGCTGCCTTAACACTTCCACCAATACTCCTGCGCTTTCACCGAGAGCCTCTCCTGGCTCCTCTTCATGGTGTAAAGTCTCAGTTTTTTCCACAACCCCTTCAATCCTGGGGATTTCACTGCTACTTTGTCTGCTCCTCTCTAAAGGACCCTCCTGGTCTTTCATAGCCAAGCCTCAGCTGCTCTCCATGACCCCTTAATGCCTGCAAAACCATTACTACCTGGGTGACTCTTATACATTACCAAGTTCAGTTGCCAGCACTAGGTACAACCTTGGCCACCTCTAGAACACAGCTTCTGTGTGCTAACTCTGAGCAAATACTTACCAGAAGATTTCACCTCAGTGATGCTGATCTCTGTAGTGGGTAGCTTTGACCTGGAAGTACTACCCCACTGAGGCTTCCGGTAACTGTCACGCCTACAAGTCGGGGCAGAGACAGGACCCCTTAAGACCCAAGATCTGGATGCGCCGGCTCTCTTGGTTCCTGGATCCTGGATGCTGGATGTAGACTGAGCAAAGTTCTCCAGAGAACACCGCTGGACTGCACTTCACCTCTCCCGGACCCTGTAACCTATCCCTTTACTTGTAAGCTACCCCCCAAAATAAACCTCCCTTTTAACTACGTGGAGTGGCCTTAATATTTCCACCAATAGGTCTCTTCACTAACTTGTAATCAATTCTGATTAGGTGAAGTAACTCAAAAGTTAATAATCTATAAACATGATTATATATAATACTAAGTCAAATAATAGCACAGCATAAGTAATTATAAGTAATGAAAGAAAATTCTGGCTAATTTCATTGAGTTTTCCCTTATCTGTTATGTGTGTATATTGTTTCCTAGTATACTTTCTCTTAACTTTTGTCTCTCCCCCACCCCCAAACTAGATGCTGCCGAGTTTTGGAAGCTCTAGACCCCAGAAGAGCATCTTGCCTCTCTTCTCCACACACTATGAATAGCATGGGCCTTGCCCATGGGCACAGCCCACACCACCATGGAACTGACTTTAGCCTTGCCTGCAGAGGCCACCCCCAGTGATGAAAAGGAACTTGTCCCTCACGGTAATTTCATTCTTGGCTTTCCTTCTAAGAAGACACAAGTGAAGGACACAATTAGTGTCAACAATGGTGGGGTGTGTTTATTTCTCATGGAATAGACACCCAGGTCCTTAGATCAACACTGAGGTCAGAGCTCAAAGGACCACCCAATCCTTTTTTTTTTTTTTTTCATTTAGTCTTGGTTATCTTAGAAAAGCAAAAACTAAAACTGTTAAGGTCATGAAATGCTGAGAATATGCCTGTTACAAGAGAATAAAGCTAGTTATGCTACACCAGACATCAAAATGAGTGGTCAAACCTCTAGCAGAAAACAACCTGGCTGGCAAACAACAACACATGGCAACTTATCAACATGATAGACATTACACCCAGCCCTGAGGTCATCCATAGGTTGTTGTGGGACATTCCCTTCTCTAGTAATTATTTTGTAACATATAAAATCAATTGATTTAATAATATACTCTGGGCCAAATGTAACAAAAGAATTAATTAACTATAAAGCCTTTGAGTTTTTTAAATTTAATTTTTAGAACTTTGTCTTTTATCCCACAGCTAGGAACAAGGCCAAGCTTCTGGAGTCCAGTCAGAGAGAGGGAGGAGGGATCATATGGGCAAGGGGAGGTCAAGATCATGATGGGGAAACCCACAGAGACAGCTGACCCAAGCTACTGGGAGCTCATGGACTCTGGACTGACAGCTGGGGAGTCTACCTGGGACAGAACTAGGCCCTCTGAATGTGACAGTTGTGTGGCTTGGTCTCTTTGTGGGGCTCCTGGCAGTGGGACTAAGATTTATCCCTGGTGCATGAACTGGCTTTTTGGAGCCCATTACCTATGGTGGGATACCTTGTTCAGTCTTGATGCAGTGGGGAGGGGCTTGGTTCTGCCTTGACTTGATGTGCCAGACTTTGTTGACTCCCCATGGGAGGTCTTACCCCCTAAGGAGTCCAATAGGGGGTGGAGAGAAGGTGAGTGGGGAGTGGAAGGAGGGGAGGGAGGGGGAACTGTGGTTGTTATGTAAAAATGAAAAAGAAAAGTAAAAAAAGAAATAAAAAAAGAAAGACAAAATTAGCCCATATTTCTTATCTGTACTTTGCCATGTGGTTCGGTACCTTTTCTCAGCACAGCATGCCCATCTTCTTCTCTCTGCATCTGCTGGCGTCTCACTCACTCAGCCCTTCTTCCTCCCAGCATTCTCTTTGGCTCTCCCGCCTAACCTCATCCTGTTCAGCTACTGGCCAGTTAGCTTGTTTGTTAAACCAATCGTAGTGACATATATTTACACAGTGTAAAGGAATATTCCACACCTCTAAGCTTTGGTTACTAACTGAAGGGTGCACATTTTCTTATTTTATCATATTATTTGTTTTTGCAGTGGGATATAGACACATTGATTTAGGATATTGGTTATCTTTTGAGAGGAGGTTTCAGCCCTCTAGGCTGGAATCCCATGGTAGAGTAGTAGCCTGGTTGGCTTGGGAGTTTCTTGAAGGAATGAGGCCAAAGCTGAAGAGGCCAGTGGATGGTGTAGAGGCAGCATCTCAGAGATAGTAGCCAGGGTAGAGAGACTGTGACATGTGGGAGCAGGATATGGAATGGATCGGGCTCCAGAGCAGACTGAGATATCCTGAGGAAGAATCATTTGCGGTAACTGTGGCACAGGTAACCAGATATCACGTGCTTTTATATCTTGCTTTGTAAAGACAATTACTTCACTATATGTGTTTAAATCTGTGGCATAGTGTTTATTAAAACTGTTACCTATCTCATGACACTTCTGATGATTGTTCATCCTAATGTTTTTGCCTTTCTTCTTTTCTGTAAAAACTGCATATAGATTGTACACTAGTTCTTTTGAATGACTCATTACTAAAGGCTTTTATTTATCTAGCTTTCTAATCCAGATCTTTGAAGTAAGCTTATGGAAAAGCTAAAGGCTGGAGCCTTGTTTAGGATTCTTTGAGATTTTCCTCATAATCTAAGGATGAGATCATTTACTATTTCCCAGGAAGCTTTCAGTTGCTATGACAAAGTCTCTGAAATATTGACTTTGGGTGATAGTTTTCAGAGGTTTTAGATCCTGTCATGTGGGTGTGTGACAATACAGTAAAATGTGGTGTGAGAGCTCATGGAAGAAGATTGCTTACCTCATGGCAGCCAGGAAGCAACAAGAGAGAAGTCCCTTCCAAGGCATGTATCCAAGCGCCTAATTTTCTCCCACTAGGCACTAATGATTCTACAGTGCAACAGGTGGGTGACAAAGCCATTAGCCCTGGAGAGACATTTGTGATCTCAACTATAGCATCCCCTCCTCATCTCCCTACAATACAAATATAAATACAGTAGAGTTTGCATCTCTACTGCTTCCTGGAACCATGGCTGGTCTACACACATGACAGTTCATCCTACCCATATTTATCCTGAGTCTCTAATCAAGCTGGCAACTATAGCCCAGCCTTGTCTCCAGCATTCTTGCAAACAAAAAGGCTATTATTTTTTGAATTAATTCCTATCTGTTTTTGGAAGGGTAAGATTTTCTTCTTCTCTGGAGTGACCGGTTCTTATTGCCCACCAGTTTTCTCGCTGTTTTTGTCCCCCATTATCCATTATAAAGCCATTTTCCATTGTTATTTTAGGGGGGTTGGGAGACAAAAGGGGGAAAGCTTATTTTGATGCTAATATAAACAAAATTGAATTCTTCAGGCCATAGCCCCCTGAAGCACTGTGCATTAATAGCAGTACACTCAAATGAGGGTGAATGCAGAGCCTCATTGGTAGTCTGCCGTGTGCTGCTATTACTAGAGATTTAAAGAAGCATCGAGCTACACAGTGTCTCATGAATCTCACACGCTAGCTATGAAGACACAACAGTAATCAGAATAATTGATCATCAGAAGAGTCAAATAAAATAGTTAGAAGGTATGCTAGACACACTGAACAAAAAAAATATGCCAGTTATAGCTTTGACTCCCACAGCCTTTGCTTTCAGTTTAGAAATACAGCTGCAAGTGGCTTTGAAACTCCAGGCAACATCTGCCTTTACTTGGCAACCTGAGACACATATGTTCTATTCATTTCCCACGGCTGGCTTTGCGGCTGGCCAGGAATTTAAAAGACGGTTTGAGTAACCCACAGTTTCTTTTCCACGGAATGCCACAAGGTTAATGTTATCTTTTCCTTCATGGTAAACTTCCTTCTGACTTAAATGTAATTAAAACACGGTGTTTTGTATCAGAATAAAAAACACAAGCTTTGACATGAAGAATTAGACATGTCTCTGATCTTAGCATTAAACTTCTGTTCCATGGTTAGAAAATAGATTTTTTAGCTGAAATTAGCTGCTTTGAAGTCACCATGCCCCTCGCTGATAAATAGTGGAGATAAATAGTGGCTCAATGCCACTATTTATAATAGGAGCCACATTGTAGATATTTGACGCTAAGAAGAATTTTTAGAAAAATCAGTCAAAGGCATTGGGAAAATGTAAATGTACTGTCAGAACATGGCTAAAAGAATGACCCATGGAGAACAATGACTTGGGGAACCGAGAAAGGCTCCAGGAAAAAAAAGCAGAGGCCTTTACCTCAGGTGCATTTTGTTCCCAGGATTGTTCTTGGATGTGATTTTGTGCCTCCTGTGTTACATTTACATTCAATTTGTAAGATATGTTTATTCTTGTTGGGTGTCAGAATACAGCTATAGAACCCAGTCTGGTAACGGACACACTGAACGCTGTCCTCAGTGCACCCTGGATCTGGGTATGGCCCTCTGCCTCGCGTTCTTGTTTCCCAGATACAATCTATAGTATGTGTCAGGCAGTTGTGTTTAAGCTGATCTGTCCTGAGGAAGTTCTGGGAAACGGCTGCTTTGTCAATATTTAGCATGTGCTTACTGGTGTTTATTTACATGTTTTCCTGAACTCAAACAACGTTCCTTGGATCGTTGCTTTCTTTGTTACATTTGTGTATAAAAGGGCATTAAACCAAAGTAGAGTTTTTCTTCAGCATTAGACTGCAGTGTGCTCCGTTCTTTCGGATCCTCAGTTCCCAGGTCTCACGGACAGATCTACATAGGTTGATGAACATCAACAAACTATAAGAAGAATTTTGTAAATTTATGTCATTAAGTTCTTTCACAGAGTTACATAACGAGGCCTGCTCACCCAGAGCCTCTTACCAGATCTATAAAAGAACTTTTATTGGCTATCAGACCATCTGTTCCCATCTGCTTTCTGTTATATTTCATTTATCTTAGAAGAAAAGATAATACACACAATAACAGAAATTTTCTTGCGTGCCCTATGTGCCCTGTTTTATCAAAGCAAATTCATTTCATTGTAACATTGTAACACTGTAAAACCAGGGTAGTCACATGCAGAATAATGGGTAGTGTGATCGATGGGCAAAAGATTACAAGGAAATCAGGCTCGCTTCTAATATCTACATCAGAGGGTATATTAGACTTTATTGCTCTCTTGACCTGCTTTTCTGAAGACTTGTATTTATGTTGTACCAACATGATGAACGGAAACATTTTCACTCTCCCTCTGCCATGTTAAGAACGACTCATATCAGAGTTCTGAAGCGCAAGCCACAGAGGACACTGTCCTAAACTGAAGCCGTTGCTGTCTGTGGTGACCCCATGGCCTGGAAAGTGATGGTTTATATTTCTCTTATATACCTGTGTAAATGTAGACTGTATCTTTAGACGTGAAACTTTATCATGTTTATCACTAATAGAATAGGGATAAAGACTTTCCTTAATAAAATGAAAACCCAGTCTGGTACCTTCTCTTCCCATCCCCTAGGAATATTTATTATTATTTCAGTAATGGAACAATTATATGTCAATGTATTTAATTTAATTTTGCTGTGTTACAATCAAACCTCACTTTACAAGTTAATGTTGAAAAGCAGTACATAACTTCTACGGTTCTTGGAAACTGAAAGACCATGTATTGTGAAGTATGGCTGTAGCAATTTTATTTTATTGACCTTACAGAGAAAGGAACAATGACTTCAGCATCACTAATTTCAGGAAATTTTATAATTTTGGCCCCAATTAAATTCAGTTAAAATGGACCTAGAAGGAAAATAGTACACACAATGAACTGGATGAACTTCTGTCTCAATTAAGATTTATAGACTGATAGAACATGCACAAGGTATATACAGCATCTCCTTCTGGCTATACAATTATTGCACAACATCTGTGCAATTCAGTTGACGAGAAGAACATCTAGAATCTAATATCTTAAGCTATGAGTCACATCCTATATGGGTTTATGTAATGTAATGTAGGGATTGCCCCAGAATTTGGCAGGAGTAAAAGATTTCTGGATAAATTAATTTTAAATCAAATGTGGTAACAAAAATCACATTGCACTCTGTAGCTGCGCTTACAGCCTTAGTTGTGAGCACAGTGTGAGCACTTCACACCGTGCCATCATGCCACGTAGCACCAACGGAATCTTCCTGAAACGATGGCTCTGATTCCAGACTACCCTGTGTTATGAGTCTCAGTGCTTTTATGGCACGGGCCAAGTTTTCTGCTCTCAACAAAACACAACAGCTTGACTATTAAAACAGAAACTTGTAATATTTTCTTACTGCCATTCCTCAGCATGCAAATATCAAATTGATATATCTATGGATCACATATTATTAGCATGTTTGATTTCAAAAGTTGCTGTTTGAGTTGTTGACTTAAAGTTCATTTAAAAATTATTAATGGAACAAGGCTTGGTGGCACACAACTTTAACCCCAGCTGAAGCAGGAGGATCTCTGTGAGTTTGAGGCCAACCAGATCTGCATAGCAAGTTGCAAGACAGGGCTACACAGAGATACCTTGTCTCAAAAAGGTAGTTATTAAATGAATTTTGGCTTGGGATTAGTACAGAGTTCCTAACAATTCCTGAAATGGTCCTAAACCTGTGTGTGCCATTTTGTTCTATGTATTTTATTCAAGGCAGTGTTATCAGCCTTGATGATTTTAAAATTAAAAATAGCAATTAGTTCTGAGAACCACTAAAGATGCTACATCCTGTACTATCAAATATTTAGCCAAGATTTAATTCTGTTACCAAAATAAACAGGCACATCCACCTCAGTAGTGTGCACAGTCACTTTTGTGTTTAGTGCATGTTAAAATTATATGCATATCAAATGATTGCTTTAAAATTAATTTCTTTATGATTTCTTATCAGTTAATGTTTGATTTGTTTTACATGCATATATTACCCATAGTTAAGTAAAGAACTTTAGGGACAAGAGGTCATGAGAGGAAAACTCTAAGTCTTGATCTGCAAGAACTATCCCTGAGAATGTTCCTTTCCTGGTTGTGTCCTGGGGTAGTTTCTAAACATCGATCTTTTCTTTCATGCTATTTCCTATTGTGTTTGAGGAGCTTAGGCAGGCTCTGTGGAAACTGTTTCTTTGGAGAAAAGACCATTTGAAATAGAAGATGAAAAGTGCTACTTATTGTTCCATAAGTTTTCAAAAGCCAAAGCCCCCGGGGAAAACAGGGGTGACCCTGTAGCAAAGGTAAATTAGACTACTCTAGGTAAGAATCAGAGCTGAGCCTCATTCCACACCTGGTGTGGTTAGAGCCGCTGGGAGATGACAGGGTCTTCCAGAGGCTTTCAGTAGACGGAAGGGAACTGCTGCTTCCCACGTCCCAGCTGACATAAGAAGACTACATAAGTGCTGGGAGCAGAGGGCATGGAAGACCTGGTTCCTATGGTAGCATCCTGGTGAGGCGGCTGAGTGTGGAGTTTGGGAACACAGAGCTAGAGAAGCAGAAGAATCTTCCCCCCTACTGTGAGGAAGTAGCAAAAGGAGCTGGGTACCTCAGGGGTCTCACAGGCAGGACATGGACATCTCACTGTAGCCCTGTGGACTTAGACTAGATGACTGTATAGACAAACAACAGAGGAAATTTTATGTCTCCACACCAAGGTCCCAGCCCCACTCACTCCCTCAACTAAGGCATGCTCTGAAGAAATGTCCAAGTCTCTGACTGTGGTTAGGTTTGAACCATGCAGTGGATTGGGGACTCAAAATAGAAATTGCTGAAATGGAAGAAATAATGACACATTGAGCCAGTTGATTCGTCTCTTTCCCAAGGGCTGGCTATGTATTCCATATCAAACCACAAAATGCCCTCTCACTAACATCTTTCCCTCAGACAATGGCAGCCTTGGGACCTCATGTTTATATGACTCATTCGTGCACCACGAACCCACATTCCTAACTGACCAATGCACATTTCACTTGGATGTCCCAAAGCACCGTAGAGATTTGGACGTCTCAAAGCACACAGTATGTCCCAAACCATCTCTTTATAGCATCTGTGTAATGAAAAATTAGACTCTTCATAGCCATGACATAAGCCAGTTGGCTGGTGCTGGTCCTTGGTAGACCTTTACTTCATCAATTCTCTTCATTTCTACCATGACTACTTGAGCCCAAGTTACCATCATCCTTCCCTCTCACGAGGTACATCTTCGTCATTTTCCATTCTGCAATCTGAAAGATATTCAAAATGAAACTGAGTACAATGTTGCCCATCACTCGCCTACAACAACTCATACAAGGGCCTGTGCACCAAATGATTAACAGAGTGACAGTGCTGTGTTAACCAGGTGCTGCATTTGAACTCAGCTTCACCTGGAGTCAGGCACCTATCAGCAGCTTCACCCAAGGCACACCGACCTCTTTCCCCTCCTTAACAAGAAAGATCCTATCACTCTTGGATCTTGAAGTGACCACTCTTCTTATCTGTTACACTCTTCTTCATGTCCTCAGAAATCAATCATTTTTCACATCTAAAACCTCAAGTCCTTGTCCCTGACCTTTAAACCAGTGAAATTCCCTACCTGTGATCTCAAAATATCAGGCTTTGCCCTTCATAGCAATGATCATAACTGCTGCTTTTATTCATTCTGTGATTGATTTATCTTCTTCCCCATGAGACTGGAAGTCGGTGAGTACTAAAAACAATCCCATGTCCCCATTTTACCCAGTGACCCAGGTGCATAGAAGATATCCAGTAAATCACTGAACGACTTTGAAAGTACAGTTAAGAACATTAATAAAGTGGTTAACACCTTTAAGCGTTTAGCCAATGCCAGACATTTATTACATGGTGTTAGCCCATTTAAACTTTTAAAAGATGAGATGTGCGGGGACAATGTTGTCCCTCCTTGTTGTCAGAATCAGACACAATCCTCACACAAAGAGAGAAGCTATTCCTAGTGTCTCTCAGAGACTCAGGAAGTCTTGCTTCCCAGTGAACTGCTTAGAAAGGCCCTGTTTCATGACAGGTTATATTTTCAATCTACATCAAATTACATATTCATTATGGAAACACAATGCATGCATGTCAAATTCTTAATGAATTTGTGTGCCTTGGGGCTTTGTGGTAGAAATCAAGACATAGGAATCAAGATGAGACAATCCTTTTGAAATGATCCTGATCTGGTGGGTAGATGACAATAGAAATATATCACTCAATAAAACCCCCATGAGCTACAGAGATGTGTATATGGAGGATGGAGACGAAGGAAGAAGGACCAAAACCCAGCTCTTCCAGCAGGTGGCAGGAACGGTTCCACTTTTCGGTCTACCTGTGAAGTGCCAGGCTCCTATTAAAGATTCCTGCCCACCCTTGATCTCTGTTGTTTGCTTTTTCATAGCCTGGAATTTATTTTCTAGGGCTACTGTAGAAAAACAAGGTAAAGTAAGTGGCTTCACCAACAGAAATGACTCATTTTCCATTTCTACATGAACAGGGTTGATTCTCTCTGAAGAGAACAGGGAACTTCTTCCATTCCCCCTTCTCAGCTTCGAGCAATGGCAGCCTCTAGTGTTCTGTGGCCTGTAGACACATCACTGTGATCTTTGCCTTGCTCTCTTAGTATTCTCTCTGTGGGACTGTCTGTCTGTGTTCAAGTTTCTCCTTCCCATAAGAATACAAATCATATTGGATCCAGGCCCAGGTGAATGAGCTCATCTTGCGTAATTACATCCAAAATGCCCTCATTTCCAAACATAGTGCTCTGAGGTCCTGGAGGTTTGTACTTGTAACATATGAACTTGGGAAGAACAGAGTCAACACATAATAGCTCCTTTAATTTTCTAAAATTTTCTTTCATAAGCTTATTTATCTTAATATGATTATGAATATGAACGAATTATTCATTCATTCACTTGTTGATTTATTCATTGCTTATTATGATTGTTTTGGTTTGGGTCCTACACTAGGATAAATTCTGAGCGTGAAAACAGTGCTCCACTTGTCTGAGTTAATCAACAAATAATTTGTAGGTGATTGAATGAATGCATCATCAAGGGAAATGAAGCAGAACATCAAGAGTGTCTCCCGCCAGCCTTGTGTTCCTGGGTTGCAGAGAAGTACTGTCGCTAGATTTAAATTTTCAAATAGATGAAAAACAGAGATACACAAATGGTTGGGGTGGAGTGGACAGCTGTATTGGAAATGATAAGAAGGAAAAAGATAGCAACACTCAGGCTTGATTTATGTTTTCTTCCCCTTTTCCATTCCCATTGCTTTATTAGGAATTAAAAGCTGCTTCTCAACCTCTGATCCTGTAAATAGATCGTTATTGGCCCATTGACCTTATTCATCCCCCAGGAACAGTGTAACCCCTTTAATTTTACATCTGAAATGTCCAGGTCCAGTTTTTTCCTCTCCTGGTCATTGGCTATGCCTAAGTAAGTGGCCTACCCATAAAAGCCAACTTACTCTACAGGAGGCTTTTGAAAAAGTCAAGTTCATTAATATGTGACTAAAGTTTATTTGAATTTGTTTTGACAAATATGTACAGTGCTGGAATCGTTGCCGCAGTGTAGACTAGAAAGTGTACTGGCCTTTTTTGCAGCCAATTCTCCTTCTCTCTGCACAGGCATACAACAGCTAATGAACTTTGACAGACAAAACTATAGTTGCCTAATAGACATGGCGAGCAGTATCATGAAGTGGGGAGAACTCAGTCCAGCTACCACAATGACAAAGAAACAAGTCAATAATCTACTAGCCTAGCCACAAAATTCACTAGGAAAAGAACAACAAAAAGCAAAGGAAAACAAATGTCACAAAATGATACCTTTTGCAGACACATCAACCTCCAAGGCTTCTGAGAGAGCCCGAGTGTTCCTTCACAATACCCGCAGAGGAGCCCCCCTAGGTCTGCACTCCATTTTAACTGTAACCATATTTTTGAGCAGCTAGATTTCTTAGAAGATAAAAACACATCTTCATCATGATTAGGTCGTAGTGTCTTCGGTCTTCAGTGTACATATGAGCTATGGTTCCACCCTCTGCTGTGGGATGCAGGCAGTACTCTTATAACCGTCTGGACCACTGTTCTCAGAGAGTGTGCTCAATAATGCCATTCTTCCTTTAAAAATTAAACTCTTATTTACAAGTTTACAAGTTCTGCTTCTCTATCACAGTGGGTATTTTTCAGAAATACAGCATTTATAGAAATGCATATGAAATGTACAATATTCTAAAGAGGACTCTAGTATTTGCCTATTTGTTCAACTCTGGAAATGAGAGGCTAGCAGTGCAGAATCAAGTTCAGGACATAATCAACTTGAAAGATGAAATGG
The DNA here is from genome assembly GCA_902168405.1 of Peromyscus aztecus. Lineage (NCBI taxonomy): Eukaryota > Metazoa > Chordata > Mammalia > Rodentia > Cricetidae > Peromyscus > Peromyscus aztecus. Next base: position 38,574 of record CABHPQ010147034.1, read on the forward strand.
AGTTTGGCTTTGATTAGACTGTGGAGGTGACTCTTATGGAAGAATAAGGTAAGGACTTCTGTGTCAGCTTTGGGTAGTTAGGTCAATGCTATTGATGGAGGAAAAACAGAATCAGGGTAGCACTGGGGAGAGAGATGGCAAGTTGCTTCAGATGTGTTAATGAAATATCTAGATGTAGAAACTCAATTGGAGTTGGATAAAGAAATCTGACTTTGGGGGGAGGTGATCTAATTAAAGGCAGCCATTCAGACAATGACATCAGGTTATAAAACTAATTGCTAAACAGTTTTATAAATGAAATAACTGGAGCCAGGTATTGGGGTGAATGCTGAAAAATCAGAGAAACAGAACAAGCCACAGCCACCTCACCTTACCAACTCCTCAGCTGAACTTGTTTCCTCGGACTGGAAGCCTCTGAGTCCTCATCCAAATGGATCTCAGCTGAACTGTTGCTAAAAGCCTAAAAGCTTAAAAGTTTCTCATTCCTGGTCCTCACGCCTTAATATACCTTTCTGCTTCCTGCCATAACTTCCTGAGATTAAATGCATGTGTCTTTCCCAAGCAAGACATGAGATCTCAAGTGCTGGGATTAAAGGTGTATATCACCATGCCTGGTTGTTTCCGGTGTGGCTTTGAACTCACAGAGATCCGGATGGATCTCTGCCTCCAGAAGGCTAGGATTAAAGGTGTGTGTGCCACCATTTTCTGGCCTCTATGTCTATCTAGTGGCTGTTCTGTTCTCTGACCCCAGATAAGTTTATTAGGGTGCACAATATATTGGGGGACACAATATAACCACATCAGGTAGCTGAAAAATGTAACATCACAATTCTGAAGAAGCTTTAGTATATAATTCACCATCGGTTAACAGAAAACCAGAGGCAGAAAAAAACATTGGAAATTCTCTTTTGAAATATTATTATATTCTTTCCAACAGGAAACCATTTAAAATGCTCGCATCTGATTTAGCTATGATATAACCTGCATCTCTAGGAGTTCGTGAACAAAGATGGCACACTTTCAAATATCTCCTTGGCATCACAGTAGTCCATCTGCCAACCAGCTTCTTCATCCACCTGGGGGCTTGTTAAGGACAGGCATTCCTACCACTCCAACAAGACTCTAACTCCAGGGGCGGGGCTTGTTTAGGTCAGCCGGTGCAGCCTCTCCCACAAGACTCTGACTCTAGGGCCAGGACTCCAGATTTTTTGAAGCTTCCAAATCTAACATTCCAACTAAGAAAACTTCATAACATTCACTTCTCATAGCCTCAAGTCTCATGCAACACTGTTCTCTGAAAGACAAGGGCTGTTTAGTCCTTGGACTTGGACCTAAATGGCTGAAGACAGAAATACCTTCGATTTCCCAAGCAGTCACGAACTTTGGTGACTAAGGGGAGTATATAATTGCCAAGAAACACCTGTAAATAAAAGTGGTAGTTATTATAATAGGTACCTGTAGGCTGTGTTTATTTTATAGGAAAATAATGGCTTGCAGGAGGAACCTAAACTATAATAAAATTAATTATATCATCCCATAAAACACAAGACATAAGGAGGATTTCCATCACAGGAATTCATTGTGTCCGTTCAGCTATGCAGTAGGCTGATCATTGACCACCTGCTGTAGCTGCTTTCTGACCCCTGTCATGTGACAGCTGGGTAGATCTACCTCCTTAGTTCTTACTGGAGATCCACAGAACACTGGAACACTGGTGTTACTCTGAGGATGCTAAGCAGTCCTCTAAATACTTACCATGTCGTTTTCAAAGCTGTTAGTTACTCTATCTTCTTTAGACTTCCATAGTGACTGTGGCATATCACAGACTCTGAAGTTTTGAAATCACAAGCCAATTAAGTTTGTTTATTTAGCTGTCCCCTGTGCTTTGTGGTTTTTACTTTTGATCACGGTTTCCTTTCTATATGAAATATATAAATATATATGTGAAATATGCAAATGAACCACTGCCCAGACAATGCCACACCAAAATTTTAAATTCTAATGAGACCAATTAAAAAATGTAAGTTGATGACCATGGGTTGAATACATCACAAACGAGACTTCTGATGATATGGAACAATGCTATTTGATCCTTAGTCTCTGGACTAAAATAAAGCGCCTAAGCACATACATAATAAAATGCACAACTCAAGTGGAACATTTTAGAAATTTAGGACAGCCTACAAAATCCAGATATCTTTGAAATATTTGTCCACTTGAAATTATCAGACTAAATTACTGCTGCCTATTCATTGTAATAATTCCTGGGGTCTTATTTTTAATGAATGCTGGTAACATGTTTCCTTAAAATGTAAAAATCCATGCTATTCAGTCTTTAATTTTCTAGATGTACCCAGATCACCATTGTTGCTACAGGAGAGTCCTCAACACTCTCAAACACATGGGAATTCTCAAAACCCTTGACATCTTGCCCACACTATCACCTTGGCTTGGAATCTCATCAATGACCTCTCAGTGTCAACTGATATCCTTCACAAGCCACTGATATCCCTGGTTTCACTGTATTAAATCTGTACAAATCCATCTCTCTTCCATGAAACTGAATTCTAAAAGGACAAGAAGTAAGTCATATTTACTTGAGTGACACACAATAATATGAGTTTAATGAATTTTGCACTGAAATTAAAGTATTCTAGAATTAATTTCTTTTCCTAATTAAAGCTAACATCCTCCAGTGGTCTGGATGAATGAGACTTAGTCAGTGGCAGAAAGCAAAAGTTGAACAAAGCAAAAGTTGAACTCGCAAAACATCCTTCCCTAGAGTTTGAGGTCATTTGGAGACCTAATTTCTAATGGTTTGTTGAAAGCTGACAGTAAAGTATTGAGAAGACTCAGTCAGGATGGTGGGGGCAGAGTAGCTTTGGCCCAGACATAAAGCACTCACTCCTTGGGGATAAACCTGGAATTTGCCATCAACATAAATAACAAGAGAGTAGCACCAGCAAGACCATGCTGAAGGACTTTCCTGTCTTTGTTCACAAGGTTCTCACAGCCTCCCATTCCAGTCACTGCTGTTCACACCCAGAGAGGAAACTGAGGCACAAAGAGGCCACGTGACTTGTTCAGTGTTATACACTCAGTGATTACAGACAGACTCATTTAGACTTTATCTTGATAGGCAACAGAACCAGTAAATAACCATTCTGGGAGCTCTGGAATTGGGCTATCTGGGTCGATGCTCTAATTGCTTTAGTTATTTTGGTGTCTGCTTTCTGCCTGTGTTCTCAGCATTAAAGTAAGTTCTTTGTAGAGCCCATGTGGTTGCCGAGGGAACTCCTCTGCTAGAAGGAACCCTTATCTAGTTTCTCTTAGTACTGCTCCTGGGAATAGTTTTCAGTGTGAGAGGCATGTTACTTTCATGCTACGTGTACTATTGGTGACTAAGGATTGCTTAGGGGGTGAGAAATCCTAGTGACCTCTATACAAGACTTTCTGGGTTTTGCAATATATCTCTTTTAAAATTGTAGTGGGGTGGAGGGATAGCCTACTCCTTTTTAAAAAGCTAAGGCTCATGACCAAAACATCAAGAGTTGGGTTTTCAGAACCCACATCAAAGGTCTCTCCAACTCCCCTTAAAGTGCTGGGTGTGGTGACATGTGACTTTAATCCTAGCACTCAGGAGGCAAGAAGTTGGTAGATTTCTGTGAGTTTGTGGTCAACCTGATCTACATATCAAGTTCCAATCCAAGCAGGGATAGATTGTAAGACTCCGTCTCAAAAACAAACAAATACAAACTGTAGTATGGTGCTGGTTTCCTTGTCCTTTAGGATACATAGTAATGACACCTGTAATAGGAATCTCTAGCTAGCTCAACTATATCACATGTTCTTGGCTTCCTTGCAATAAATCCTGTCATTTCTGCTAGCAGTGAGCTCTGTAGAATCAGCCTCTAGATTCTGCAAGAGGTGATGGTAATGGATGTGGTAAGGGGAGCAGTTCTGATCTGGAATGCATATTGAACTGGCCTGCATGCCAGCCAATAAGAAGCACAAAATCTTATGATTGGCAGCATTTGCTTGTTTTAAGGTTTGTGTGTGTGTGTGTGTGTGTGTGTGTGTGTGTGTGTGTGTGTGTGTGTGTTTTGGTGTGTGTGGGTGTATGACTGTTTGTCCGTATGTGTGCCATGTGCATGCAGTGCCTATGAGGCCAGGAAAGACTCTCTAGAGGATTTTTTAAGGAAAAACAGTTCTTCCTAATCCTTCTAACTTTCCCCAAACATATACATTCCACACACCCTGATATATTAAACATTATGCACATGTTTAAGGAGTTGTGTTGCAAAACAGTCAGGCTCTGGTTCGCTCATGCTTCGTAGCCCTCAATTTCTTCCTTAGATAGAAAAACATGACTTTTCTTGTAGTGATATGTAAAAGTAAAGCTCTTATGTCTAGCTTTGAGTGAAATGTATAATAAAGCCTTTGCTATGTTTGGCTTAATCAGTAGAGACTGAGAAATTGTTTTGAGACTGTTTAAACCTTGAAGAACTGTTGTCTCTCTGGAGAATCTGCACTTGGTGGTACATGAGAGCTTGCAGCTGCAAGCTTGGTCCTAAGACACGCCTGGCAAGTCTGGAGTTCTTACTTTTGATTGTGGTTAGCCATAATCAAAAGGAACTGAGATTTGTGCGGGTTGTGTGCTCTCACAGGCAGCAAGAGCATCGAGTGTTCCTAAGTCATTTCTCCAGCTCCTTGACCTCACCTCTGAGATAACGCTGAAGCATAGCC
>CABHPQ010147035.1:0-18445 GCA_902168405.1 Peromyscus aztecus
TGTGGAAGGAGAGGGATATGACAGGATAATGGGGTGGGGAGTGTAATCAAAATACATTGCATGCGTAGGAAACTGGGAAAGATTAAAAGATGTTTAAAAACTGAATGAACATATTAAACATTTATTTTTATAGTATAAAACAAAAATAATCCCAACAAAACTGTTTAATAAGAATGGGGAAGCCAGGCAGTGGTGGCGCACGCCTTTAATCCCAGCACTCGGGAGGCAGAGACAGGAGGATCTCTGAGTTTGAGGCCAGCCTGGTCTACAGACTGAGTTCTAGGATAACCAAAGTTACATAGTGAAACCCTGTCTCAAAAAAAAAAAAAAAGAATGGGGAAGAAAGAGGAAATAGAGAGATGGCTAAGCGGTTAAGAGCATTTGCTGCTCTTGCCCACAAGCCAGGTTTTCCCACCAACACTGGGCAACTACAACCACTCGATGATGCCCTTTTCTGACATCTGAGGGCATTGCACCAATATAGTACACATACATACATTGAGCCACACATATATATACATAAAGCAAGTCTTTAAAAAAAATTAGGGGAGGCTAGAAGAGAGGGCTCAGGGATTAAGGGTACTTATTGCTCTTGCAGAGGACTTAGATTCTTTTCCAGCACCCACATGGCATCTCATGACCATCTCTAACTCTAGTTTCTCAGTTCTAGTCTTCTTCTCTGGCCTCTGTAGGCACCAGGCATGTATGTGATACACACACATACATGCAAGGCAAAACACTCATACACATAAAATAAAAATAAATCTAAAATTAAAAAATAGGGAGAAAGCTTAATGTTGATATACTGACCAATAAATTCGTTTAAAGTAACTTTACACATAAGATAATCTGTTCATAAAGTCTATTTGGAGGTAGGGGAGGAGGGAGAGAGAAAAGTGCTTGGAAAAAAACTCAATGAGGGGCATGTCTCAAAACAAAGTTCAGTGGAGTAAGGTTTTCTTACACAGTAGGCTGTCATCAACCTCTATAGCTATAGAAATCTGAAAGAGATAAACAACTTTGCAGAGGGAAGAAGAGATCACCAGGAAACCCACAAATCAGCCATCAGACCAGACAACAAACATGGTAATATACATAACCACATTGCTTCCCCATCACAATTATCCCAGCACGTGGTAGCTCACAAACACTCCTAACTCCAGTTCCAGGGTATCCAATGCCTTCCTCTGATGTCTGCAAGTCCCAGGCACAAACCTGATACACAGATATGCATGCAGACAAAATATCCATATATATAGGATAAATAAATAAATCCAAATTTTTGAAATTTTTTGTATGTGTGTATGCATGCACAACGTACATACATCTATGTGGGCATAGAAATCAGAGGACAACTTGTGGAAAGTCCATTCTTGAACTCTACCACGTGAGTTCAAGAGATCACACTCAGATCATCAGGCTTGACAGTAAATGACAATACCTGCTGAGCCATCTCACTGGCCCTTTAGTATCTTTTGGAGACAGGGTGCCTTCCTCAAATCTTCTGATCCTCCTGACTTAGCTTCTAAGTGCTAGGATTATAGGTGTGTACAACACTGCAGTTACAATGTACCACAAAAATCCAGCTTTCACATTCATATTTGAATAAATTATTTCATCATTCTAGTAATTGTGTAATGTTATTATTCTCCAGTGTGTCAACTAAGATACTTTAACTTTAATATAGTATCATTTCTTACTGATGTGGCTGCTGTATACAATTTCCAACATACATGTATGTTAGTTTTTTGTTCTTTTGATTTTATTTTACTTTATGTGTCTGACTGTTTTGCCTGCATGTATATCTGTACACCATGGAGTGTTTCAGACAGTTGTGAACCACCATGTAGGTGCTGGGAATTGAACCTGGGTCCTCAGAAAGAACAGCCAGGGCTCTTAACCGCTGAGCTATCTCTCCAGCCCTGTATGTTAGATTGTTAGTGAAAACTTTATTGACTGTGAAATGTTATGTGTGGTATATACATGTGTTGTGCAAGTGTATGCAGAAGACATCAAATATCTTCCATCACTTTCCACTTATTTTTTGAGATAAGATCTATCACTAACCCTTTCAGCCAAATTCAGCAAAGCTAGCTGGCCGGCAAACCCAAGAATCTTCCTGTACCCTCCTCTGCAGCACTGAAATTTCAGGTTACACTACCACATTCAACTTTCTGGATCTGTGTGCGGTAAGGATCCCAACTCCCAACCTCACATCTTGCATGGCAAGCATTTTATGCACAGAGTCACCTCCCCAAGCCCCTGTAAAATGGTTTTCTGTCATATATACATATATATATATATATTTTTTATATATATAAACTTAAATAAGCCATAGTCCTGAGTTTACAAGGCAAGCATTCTTTAAAATAATGTTAAGATGAATTGCCAACCAAACTTCTTTGATAATCTTCAATAACTAATAAAAGCATCCCATCAGATATAAAAGGCTAAATTTTAGTCAAAAAGCACAGTTAGTATATGCACTTTGTTTGGTTTAATTAATTTATTTTATTTTTATGTGTATGTTCCTGGGTGTTTTCTGTGCACCACATGCAAGCCGGGGCCCTCAGAGGTCAGAAGAGAAAACTGATCACCAGGAACTAGAGTTACAGTTGTGAACTGCCACATAGGTGCTGGGAACTGAATTTGCAAGAGAACCCAGTGTTTTTAACCACTGAGCCATCTCTCCAGCGCCTTCCTTTTTTTTTAAGCTTTTAAATTACATTTGTTTGTGTGTCTGTGTCGGCTTGCAATTGCCAGAGTACATGCATGGAGGTCAGAGGGCAACTTTCAGAGCAAATTTTCTCCTTCTACCATGTAAGTCCCAGGGATTCAACTCAGATAGTTAGGTTTGACATCTGGGGCTTTTACCCACTTAGCCATCTCAGCCCATTATATACATTTTCAAACTAACAGAAGAATTCTAATAATAAAAATACTGGGAGGAAAATATAAAGTAACTTTTTAAAGTATTAGAAAGAAAACAAACTGAAAATTTTTTGCACAAAATGTTGAAATTTTGGCCAATTTTATCAGATAAATATTTTTTGAAAATACCAACACAATTGGCAAATCTAATTGGTCTATGTATTAACTGACACAAAGGTAGAGTGTCTACAGAATCAATTCCTTGAAATGAAACTGTTTCATCAAGAATATGCAAATATGTAAAAATGTTTCTTATTGGGTCAGTGTCAGAGTAGTAAATAAAAAACTACTGCAATCTACACTCTCAGTAAAGTTAAACAATTTAACCCTTTACAATCTAACATGTAAGTACTGTAATTATCTTAAATGTTTGAATATTTACAATTTGAGAGTGATATACTTTATAATAGAAAAATTCCTTTCAAAATTGATTATGAAGAACTATGAAAGATATTTATATAATAAATGTCCAAAGTATAAAAACTGTCTTTAAACTATTAAGAATGATCTAAAAACAAGTTCACATATTTTTTTAAAAATCAAGATAATATAAAAAAAATAAGCAGATGTTTATTTTAGGGTTTTTGAATTATAAGAATTCTTCTTTCATTTCTTTTTTGAGATTTTCTCCAGAGTTGTTATTATGCTGATTTTCTGTTACAAAAAATTCTAGTAGCTTAAGAATAAAGAATTACAGCTCTTTATACCACCCAGGCTTTTGATTTCCTGTCAATGGCCCACCCAGTTTTCTGTTGCCCAGTGCCAAAATTTGATCATAATCTTTGCTTCAGCATTCTCCACTATCCTCAGAATCTGGTCATTACATCCTACTGACTTCATTTCTCCAAGAACTCTCTTCTGGTCTCCATTTCAACTGGGTTATTAATATAGGATGGAAAGCAGTCTGCACTGACTCTTAGGATCTCTTGGCTCTGGAATTCATGTACTGCACAGTTGTCTAATTTTCTTCAAATGAAAGCTTGTCAAACATGCCCATGCATACTAATTGCTTAAATATTTTGTAAAAAAAAAAAAAAAAATACTGATTCTGATTCACTATGACTATAGAAGTTTGTATTTCTAGTAAATTCCTAGGTGGTCCACATGCTCTAAACTACATTCAAATCACTCTTAGATTAAGAACCTTTGATGAGTGGTGATGGCGCATGCCCTTAATCCCAGCACCCGGGAGGCAAGGGCAGGTGGAACTAACTCTGTGAGCTCATGGATAACCTGGTCTAAAAAGGAAGTTCCAGGACTGCCTGTTACACAAAGAAACCCTGTTTCAAAATACCAAAAAAAAAAAAAAAAAAAAGAACCTTTAAACTGAGGGTTGGAGAGAGGGTTCTGCAGTCAAGAGCACTAGCTGCTCTTCCATTCTTCCATAGGGCCAGGGTTCAATTCGCACCCACAGAGCCTCTCAACTACTGTAATTCCAGTCCTAGGGGATCTGATGTTCTTCTACCCTTCACTGCTACCAGGTACACAGATAATGCACAGACATACATGCAGGCAAAACACCCACACACATAAAAACAATAAATGGATAAAAAAAGAACCTTTAAACTAGTACTTTATTCTGCTGGAATTTAAATTCTTTCTTGGGGTTTTAGGAAAGTATCCTCCTTATACTGTCTAATTCTACTGCCTCAAAACAATGTACTCGTTCTCACTGCTGGCTATACATTTTCACTTTGGCTCTGTAGTCCTCCTGTGTAGATGTGTTCCTTGGGTTCCCTTAAACTTTCTTTACCACTCATTAAAGTATTATTTTTCACAACTCTAAACAAATTAATCCTGTTCACATTCTTTGACTTCCAGTTTTCTGAACTCCAACAGTACTCCCCTCCCCATTGTGGCTCTGTATCAGTTGTTTTATGTGGTAATATATTGTGCACCCTAATAAACTTGCCTGAGGATCAGAGGACAGAGCCGAGAGAATGTTGGGCTTCTAAGACATTTCCATTTGGAAGTTTGTCTTCTTGGCACAAAATGGCCTACTAGGCAAAGAACTGCCCTTGCCTCAACTGCTGACAGTACGAATGCAATGCTGTCCTTTCTGGACAAGCGGGACACAAGAAAAGCAACCACTGTACTCTGCCAAGACAGGGTAAGATGGTCTTTCAGAATTCCTGCTTCTGAAAATGGTCTGTCAGATACTCTAGGCCTGTAGCCAATTTGAATGCACCAACAATGCTGAAAAACATTAGGTGACAGTCCAGGCTGCCAGCTGTCTCTGTCTACTCTTGCAAGATTCCCGAAAGCTGCTTGCATCCATCTACCATTTCTCAGGTACCATTATATTCCTTCTCAGGTCTTTGATGGGATTGAAGACTAGCAGTTATAGTTACAACTTAGTGTGTGTGTGTGTGTGTGTGTGTGTGTGTGTGTGTGTGTGTATACATACATAAAATATCTTAGATAGAACATATTAAGTATTAGATTCAGGTTCTTTAGGATAGGACACCTTTTGGAATGATCTTTGTAACATACCATTTACCTACGCTCTAGACTTCTCTGGATTTTAGTATGTGTTTCTTGCTTGATACTGTTCGCATTGATTGTAGTTCCATCTTATCTAGGTCATTATCCCTCATTACTCCTGGACAATATTTGATAACCATTCCTTTGTATATAGTCTTGTATTAAGTTAGAACCTTCTTATTTAGACAAAAAGGGGGAGATGTAGTGGGTAGCCATTTTAGCTTTGGTCTGGAAGTTCCAAACCCCATTGAGGCTTCGGTAACTATCACACCTACAAGGCAGGGCCAAGAGAGGGTCCTGAATACCCGAGATCCGGATGCGCTGCACTCTCTTGTTGCCTGGACCCTGGACGCTAGAAGTAGATGGAGGAGAGTTCTCCAGAGAACACTGCCAGACTGTGCTGCGTCTTTCCCAGAACCAGCAACCTAACTATCCCTTCATTTGTAAGTTACGCCACTAAATAAATCTCCCTTTTAACTACGTGGAGTGGTCTTAATAATTTCACCAATAAGCCACTAGATTAGACTTAGAGGTCAGGCAGAGGTGGCACACACCCTTAATCCTATCACTCGAGGCAGAGATCCATCTGGATCTCTGTGAGTTCAAGCCACACCAGAAACAGAGCCAGGCAGTGGAGATGCACACCTTTAATCCCAGTACTGAGAAGCACACACATCTTTAATGCCAGAACATGATGTCTGGACAGAGAAAGGTATATAAGGCATGAGCAAACAGGAACTCACTCTCTTTAGATATCTGGCTCTGGGTTTTTTATTAAAAGACCATCTAAGATTCGAACAACAGCACTATTAGAACCACAGTGCAAAAGCATTCCTCTTGTATCCCATAAATGCCTTAGGGACACAGATTTATCTCTCATTTCCCAACAAGATGCTTAATATGTAGTTCATGCCAGGTGTGGAAGTGCATTCCTTTAATTCCAGTACTTGGGAGACAGAGGCAGGTGGATCTCTATGAGTTTGAAGTCAGCCTGCTCTACACAGCAAGTTCCAGGCCAGTCAAGGCTATATAGTGAGACCCTGTCTCCAAAAAACAAAAGCAATTATTCAGGTCTGGGCATATAAATTAGTATTGCAGCACTTGCCTGGCACATAAAAGACCCCGGGCTCAATCCCAGTTACAACCAAAACAAAACAAAACCACCTCTTCTACACACACACAGACAAAGACACGTAAAAAAACCAAGCTACCAAAACTCAACCAGGATGAAACAGATAATCTGACTACTCCTATAACCACTAAAGATGTGGAAGCCATAATTAACAATCTTTCCAAACAGAAATCCCTTGGTCCAGTCAACTTTCTGGGTAAATTTTATCAAAAATGAAATAATTCATTTTTTGCTATCTCAGGTGGGGATATAACTCAATGGTAATGCACCCACCTGGCATGTTCAAAGCTCTGGGTCTGGTCCCCAGTAGTCCAAAAGAAAATAATAATAATAATAGTAGTAATAATAATAATAATAATAATAATAATGACAAAGATATTGCAAACAGAAAGAGGGCGGGCTATAACTTCTGATCACTATCCCTCATGAACTTGGATATAGAAATCTTGAATAAAATAGTATTAGATTAAAACCCAGTAATGCATAAGGAAAACTGTAAACCACAACAAAATGTGATTTGTTCCAGCTATGCAAAAGACTCAACTGTTTTTTTTTTTTTTTTAATTTTTAAAAACTGTATGTGTATGGGTGTTTTAGCTGTATGTCTGGTACCAAGTGTAGGCCTGGTGCCTTTGGAGCCAGAAGAGGATGCTGAGTCTCCTGGGACTAGAGTTATGGACAGGTATGAGTTACCACGAGGGTGCTGGGAATCAAACCCAGGTCCTCTGGAAGAGCAGCAAGTGCTCTTAATCACTAAGCCATCTTTACAGCCCTGCCTCAACTCTTGGGGGGGAAAACTCCATATAGATCTAGAGAAATGTACCAACTGGCTAAAAGTATTTGCTGCTCTTCCAGGGATCTGAATTTGGTTCTCAGCACTCACATAGCCCCAGGTGATCGGACACTGTCTTCTGGCCTCCGGAAGCACTGCACAAACGTGGCATACAGACACACATATAAAACAAAAATAATATTTTTTAAAATATCTTTAAAAAAATTTTTTTAATTCCTGACAACAAATCTCAACAGGGCCTGGAGGCACAGGTCAGTAGTAAAGAGCAATTACCTAGCATATGTGAGGCCCAGGTTTGATTGGGGGGGGTGGGGGATGACAACACTTCTGAGCAAACTAGTAACAGAGGAGTAACTTCCTCAACTTGGCAAAGAATAGCTAAAAAACAGCCACAGCTAACAAGTTAACATCACACAGTAAAAACAGTATCTTTCCTCCTAAGCACCGGTCCAAAGCAAAGACAGCAGTTCTGGCCAGTCTTACTCAACAGTTATGGAAAGCTACACAGTAAGGAACAGAAAATAAAAAGCAAACCAGACTGGAAAGTTTTTGCAAAGTCCTTATTTACAGATGGTATAGCTATTTACTTAGAAAATAAGAAAAAGAAATTCCACTGTATTAAGTAAGTTCAAGGAGATCACAAGATTCAAGATCAATAAACAAAAATCAAGTACGTTTCTATATGATAACCACAAACAAACAAAAAAAGTTGTTATATTGCACAAAAAAACTGGTCTATGCAATGGTAATTCTTCACTGTCAACTTGACTGAATTTGTAATCACTCAGGAGACACAGTCTGGTTGTATCTATGATGGTGTTTCTAGGAAGGAAGACCAACCCTGCATGTGAGCAGCACTATCCCATGGGTTAGGGTCTCCAACTTTATAAAAAGAAGGAAAGGTAAGCAAAGTGAGTGCCAGCATCCACGGCTTTGCTTCCTAACTGGACACAATATAACCAGCCACATCATGCTCCTGCTATCATGCCTTCTCTGCATCATCAACTACATCCCCTCAAACTGGGAGCTAAAATAACCCTTCCCTCCTGAAGTCAGGATTTTGTCAAAGCAACAAGGTAATCAAGTACCTCTAGTGCGTTACAGCTGTGCAGTCCTAGCTACTTGGGAAGGCTCCAGTACACCTAGTGCAGTACAGGTGTGCAGTTCAAGCTACTTGAGAAGGTTGAGGTAGGAGGATAACAAGTTCAAGACCTGTCTTCACACCCTATCAAGAATCTATTTTAAAAAGTAAGTAAGTGCATGCCCAGTACCTGTGAGGCCTTAGCTATAAATCTGTGCTGATAAAAGAAGTAAAAGATTTGCCAGGAGGTGGTAGCGCATGCCTTTAATCCCAGCACTCAGGAGACAGAGGCAGGCAGATCTCTGTGAGTTCAAGGCCAGCCTGGTCGACAGAGCAAGTTTCAGGGCAGCCAGGACTACACAGAAACGCTGTCTCGGAAAAAAACAAAACAAAAAAAAAAAAAAAAACCAAAAAACAAAAACAAAAAAGAAGTAAAAGATTTAAATAACTTAAGAGCTTTGGTGTGCTTACTGATTGGAAGACCTAATACAGTAAAGATACCAATCACTCCCAAACTCCACTACAGGAATAAAATAATGCAATTCCTAGAAGAAAATAAAACAAAAACAAAAGGCTTTTATAGATACGAATGGGGCTTATAAAATTTATATGGGAAGGGAAAAGTCCTACGGTACCTAAAGCATTTTTGTCAACAGTCCAATGAGAAGACTTACAACATAATGTAGTTCTGATGGAGAGAGAAATGCAGACTGATGGAACACAGTAGAAACTCCAGAAAACAAAAGTCTGCTCAAATATGCTCAACCGACTTTTCACAACTTTACCCAAGCATTCAATGAAGGAAAGAAAGTCTTTATAACAAATGATACTAGAGCAATGATGCTGGGGTGTGAAATACTACTACTCAGGAAACAGTAAATTAAATCAACTTGGAATGGACCACACATTTAAATATAAAGTATGGTGGTCATGCATGCCTATAATCTTAGTACTTAGGAAGCCAAAGTAGGAAGACTGGAAGTTCAAGGCCAGAACGTGTTACATAGTAAGACTGTCTCAAAACACCATCACCCTTCCTACCACCACACACAAAATAAATAAATCTCCACCTCTAGCCCTTTTAACCTCCTTTAATTTGAAATTTTTCAGAACTCAGCATTAGGTAAAGGGTGCTTGGAGGACACAAAAGTCTTTACCTACAAAAGAAAGACTTGGACCTCATCAAAACATAAAATTTTCATGAAAAAAAAAATTAGGTCGGTGTAGTGCTAAAGTCTTATGCATGCTACACAAGCATTCCACCACTGAGCAGAGCTAAACCACCAGTTCTCAGATTTAAAGTGTACACTAGAGCTGGGAATACCCCATTTGACAAGATATTCCAGGCCTTGGGTTTAATCACCACCACCACCACCACCACCACCACATTAAAAAGACACAATAAGCCGGGCGGTGGTGGCGCACGCCTTTAATCCCAGCACTCGGGAGGCAGAGGCAGGTGGATCTCTGTAAGTTCGAGCCCAGCCTGGGCTACAGAGTTCCAGGACAGGCTCCAAAGCTACACAGAGAAACCCTGTCTCAAAAAACAAACAAACAAAACAAAACAAAAAGACACAAATAAAAAAAAAGGAACTTGCTGGGTATGGTAGCTCACAACTTTAATTCCAGCACTCAGGAGGGCAGAGGCAGGTGAAGCTCAAGAGCAGCCCCATCTATAGAGTAAATTCCAGGACATCTAGGGCTACATGGTGAGACCCTGCCTCAAAATAACAAAACAAAAAACAAACTTTTGCTCTGTGGACAACACTAAAGAGAATATTCAGGTATTATCTGGGATAAAACATTTGCAAACTACTTTTTTGTGTGTGATACAGTGTCTCACTCTGTAGCCTAGGCTGACCTGGAGCTCACTATAGCCCAGGCTGGCCTCAAACTTGCAACTATATTTTTGCCTCAGTCTCCTGAGTACAAGGATTACAGGTGTGAATCACACCCAGATTTCAAACTAAATTTTTAACAAAAGATTTTGTATCTACAGTATACAAAGAATGCTTAAAACTCAACAGGAAAAAAAATCAATCCAGTTGGAAAATGGGCAAAAGACATTTCACAAAAGGCCAATAAGTATACAGGAAAATGTCTCCTGAGTTTGTGGGCCATGCCTATAACCCTAGCACTCCGGGGGTAAAAAGGATTGTGAATTCAAGGCTAGCCTGAGTGGGAACCCAGACTTCCAAACAAAACAAAACAAAACATTACAGTATCTTTATCTTTCAGGGATTGCAAACCACAGTACAATAGAATTACATACCTATCAGAATGACTATAGTAAAAACAGTGGTAAAATTTCTTATTGTCTTTTCCTATTACTGTGATAAAATACCCTGACAAAAGTAATTTAAGGGAGAAAGGGTTTAAACTCACACTTTAATGTACAGACTCTTATGGTGGGGTAGTCAAGACAGCAAAAGCTTGAACCAGCAGGTCACACTTTTGTCTGCTCCTGGTTAGAAGAAGAATGTATACAAGCTAGTCACTCAGCCCACCTGTTCTACTTATACAGTCCAGGATCCTAGCCTGGGAAAGGCACCACCCACACAAAGTAGGTGAGCATGCCCAAAGGCCCTTCTCAAAGACGACTCTAGAGTCTGTCAAGCTGACAATTAACAATAACCATCAAATACAACAGAGAAATCAACAGGTATGTAGACTATATAAGGAGTTCAAGGTAAAAAGATTAAAATCAGCAAGAGACATGGAAAAATATTCAATATCACTAATATAGTAGAGTGCTTGCCCAGCATGCACTCTCCACTCAAGAGATGGAGGCAGAATGATCAGAATTTCAAGGTCAATTTCAGCTACATAACAAGTTCTGGCAAGCCTGGGATACTCGTGATCATGTTCACGTCAATAAAAAAATAGTGATGATAATAATAATAAAACAACTAGACATGTAATTGCCCGATGTCCCAGCAATTTTACTTTGAGGAATAAATACATCCTAAAATGAAAACTTATTTCATGTAAAAACTTGGACATGAATGGTCATAACAGCTTTTCTAGTAAAAACTAAACACTGAAAACAATCCAGCTGTCCCTTATCAGGTAAACTGTTGCACAGTTACACAGTGGTTCACATTTACCAGAGAGTACTAACTAGGAATTAAAAGGAACAAAGACTGATAGATGTGATATATAGATTGAGAAATTATTCCTATGGATTAATCAAAATCTAGGTAAGCAGAGCCAAAAGAAATCAGGCCAAGCTTCAAATTTTAAGAACTCCCAAATAAAGAGTACTGAAGTCTAGAAAAATAGCAACATCTTTGTTTCAACCTATCAAGATTATCTTCTGATTGAGCATCTAAGAATATGAAATTGTATGATCTCACCTATCTTCCTCCTTCCCGAAATTTCCACTAGCTATATATATTGGGGTTTGGAATTTTTTTTGGTTTGGTATGTATCTTCTTTTGCCCTAATAATTTCTATAAAACCGTTTCTTCTCAAACTCTAAGCATTTAAAGAATATTCATATAGATGCACTTTCCTATTATTGCCCTTTGTGTGCTGCTATCTTTTTCAGTGGTTAAGAACAATAAAAATAGTAATTTTTTTCTAAAATATATCTGAGCTCAGAAGGCAACATCCTTGGTTCTAGTTATCAATGGAGGAAAAGGATGAACTCTGAAACTTTTAATTTCAAAAGTCTTCATCAAATTTCTTCCAGGTAGGACTGGAGAGATAGTTCAGCTCTTAAGAGTGTATACTGCTCTTGCAGAGGACCAGAGTTCAGTTCTCAGTACCCACATCGGGCAGCTCATGACCACCTATATGTAACTCCAGCTCCAGCAGACCCAACACCCTATCCTGGCCTCCGTGGGTACCTTCACACATATTAAAAATAATAATAACAATAAGTATTTTTTTAAAAAGTAAAGCTGGGCAGTTGGCACATGACTTTAATCCCAGGATTCAGGAGGCTAAGAGAGGCAGATCTCAGAGTTCAAGGCCACCCTGGTCAACAGAGGGACTTCCAGTACAGCCAGGGCTACATAGAAAAACTCTGTCTTGAAAAAAAGAAAAGAAAAAAGAAAAAAAGGGGAGGGAGGGAAGAAGGGAGGAAGAAAGGAAGGGAGGAAGGGAGGGAGGAAGGAAGGAAAGTGTCCTCCAGGCACAGGCAATAGCCTAGGAATAGGCTCTAGGCCTTTCTCTATTCACTTCCTTAACTTCCTCAACTGTGTATGATAACAATAGCTACTACTTACTAAATATATATCACACACCACACAGTGTTTTACACATTTTTTAAAAATTAAATAATTTAAACCTCACAACAGGTCTGTGAAATAGGTGCTTCTTTAAAAAAATGTTTTTACATTTGTCTTTTTTTTTTTTTAATGTTATGAATTGTTGTGTGATATTTTGATTGTGTTCTTGACAAATAAAGCTTGCTTGGGGGCAGAGGGCAGAGCATAGAGATTGGAAGACTGTAGAGAGAGGGGCCAGACAGTGGTATGTAGGGCTGAGAGAGGATCTCAGCCCTTTTATATGGAGGAACGAAAGAGGTAGGAAGCGACTATGGCTGCTCCCTGCTTCTTTGATCTTTTCAGGTTTTTACCCCATATCTGACTCCTGACTTTTCATTGATAAGATTAATTAGAATAACACTTCATCTGGCATCCAACTTTTGGGGCACGAATTCACCAGCTAGTCGCTTGCCTGTGGCTTTGCCTGGAGCCACTGCACTGCTGGCTGGTTTTTCCTTTCTTTCTCCAAGCCCTCTGAGCCAGTCTGGGAGTTTCTGGTTGTAGCCTCTCTACAGCAATTTCCACAAGTCTGTGGTGATACTTTGTGCTTTAACAAATAAATCTTGCCTGAAGATCAGAGTGTGGAGCTAGCCACTAGAAGCCAGGCAGTGGTGGGACATACCTTAACTAGCAGGAGGAAATAGGAAGTGATATGGCTAGGCAGAGAGAAAAGTGATAAGCCATGGAGGAGACAGGAACTCTGCCCTTTCAGGCTGAGGATTCAGTAGATGTAAGAAGTCTCTCTAGTGACTGGCTCCTTTACTGACCTTTCAGCATTGACACCGATAATCTGGCTCCGGGTTTTTATTATTAAGACCAAGGTGCCTGGGCTCCAACGGCTACCTACCAGAGTTAGTCCCTCACCACTGGCCAGCTCTGCCTTCAGATAGCTCTGTGCTTTCACTTCCCACTGGCCACACATGCTGTTTTCTCATGTTCCCCCGTGTCTGCCTTTCAGATGGCTGAGTCTTTGACTCATTTTCCCCGTGGGATGTGGGCTTTCCCTGGGTCACCTCCTCAAGCTGCTGACACTGGATCAGCAGCAGCTGTCCTCAGCCAGGGAGTGCACCACCTGTGTTTTCCACCCAGATGTGCTACACAGCAGCAGTCAGCTGTAGCATGAATCGATTAAAGACCATGCCTGGCCATTTCCAATGTGGCCTTGAACTCACAGAGATCCAGACGGATTTCTGTCTCTGGAATGCTAGGATTAAAGGAGTGTGCTACCAATGCCTATCCTCATGTTTAATATTGTGGCTGTCCTGTTCTCTGACCCCAGATAAGTTTATTAGCATACACAATATTTTGGGGAACACAATACCACCACAGTCAGCCTTACACTTCACTGTCATCATCAGCAGATTTGGTGAGACAACTTGGAATTCTTAAAGGGGGGAATTAGTTTAAAAAAAAAAAGAGTTTTTTCCCCACATTAAAAAATGGGAAACACTATTACAATGGAGGGAGTTAGGTCTCTGCATGATTCCACAATGGATGATTTAAAAACAGAACAATTAAATGAGGAGATATTAACTCAGCTGGGATTTATGTAATGTCAATTATAAACATTATCAGTTTGGTAATTGTTTAAAAGTTGGTTGATATGAGTGCCAAGATACAAGCCTTAGAAAAGGTTACTAAAGAAAATAACACAATTTTGACTGACTAGTTACAAGCCTTAGAAAAACTTACTCAAACAGGTAATAGAGTTATTCAGAAGAAGACAAAAGGAATTTTAAAGGAGAACCAACCTCACCATTACATTATAAAATTAGAAAGGAACAGCCCAAGGTTATCAAAAAAAAAAAAAAAAAAAAACCAACCTTAATTTATCCAGTCACCTTACAGGAACAACTGCCAAATGACAGCTTTCCCCAAGGCTATGTAAGAGTTAATTGGATTTCTGTGGAAATGTTAAGATTTGAGGAGATTTAAGGAAGTGATGGTCTCATGTGGTCTATATTCACCTTTTGTGAAGTAGATGTTAAATTCACAGTCAACTAGTAATAGAATTGTCCCACAAGACTGGAAAGACTTGGTTACAGCAGTATTGGAACCTGGTCTTCAATTACAGTGGAGGACCTGGTGGAAAGATAAGGCTAAGACCACTAAACAATAAAGTGGGGCTAGAGGTAAGGAAATTTCCCAAGACCAACTTCTTGGAAAGGGCAATTATGCTGATGTACAAAGACAGTCTATATATGATGACCACACCTTGGTTCTATGCCATGCAGCAGCTTTGAATGTTGTAGAACAATCCTTTTCTATACTATGAATATGTATTACTCTCATTGGTTAATAAAAAGCTGACAGGCTGGTAGCTGGGCAGGAAGTATAGGCAGGACAGCCAGACATAGAGGACTCTGGGAAGGAAAGCAGAGTCGGAGGAGATGCCAGACAGCCACCGAACAAGCAAAAATTAGGTAACAAGTCATGAGCCATGTGGCAAAGCATAAATAGAAATATGGGTTAATTTAACTAAGAGTTGGCTAGTAAGAAACTTGAGTTATCAGTCGAGCATTTATAACTCATACTCAGCCTCTGAGTCAGTTATTTGGGGCCAGGCAGTCAGGACAGGAAGTGTCCATTTACAATGAATATTTTGCCTGCACATGTGGATGTGCACCACATGTGTGTCTGGTGCCTGAGGAGGTCAAAAGAAGGCACTGACTGGATGCCCTGGAACTGGAGTTATAGATAGTTGTGAACTACCATATGGATGCTGGGAACCAAACCCAGGTACTCTGTAAGAGCAACAAGTGCTCTTAACTATTAAAACATCTCTCCACCCCCCAGGTACTCCTTATTAAAAAAATGTATTAATTTATTTGTGGGATGAGTGGATGTGTGACATGGTGCACATGTGGAGGCCAGAGTTCAACTTGCAAAGATTGGTTCTTTCCTTCCACCACATGGATTCCACATAGGTTCCAAGAATCAAGCTTGCAGAAAGTTCCTTTACCTATCAACAGCCCACCTCCATTTGTAAAAATGGAAAACTGAGAAACTAACAGCTCCTGTGGAAGAACAGGAAATGTTTTTAATCTACTAAGCCATCTCTCCAGGCCTGCATTCCAAGTTTTTAAAATTACTTTTTTCTTTCTTTTTTTGAAACAGGGTCTCACTCTATAGGCTTGAAACGCTGATCAGGCTGGCCTCAAACTGACATTCCTCCTGCCTCTGCCTCCTGATGGCTAGATTACAACAAGCATGACCTACCACTCCTAGCTCTAGACTCAGTAATATATAATAAAAAGAACAGAGTAGGGCTGAAGATGTAGTTTACTGGCAGAACACAACATTAGTGCATGTAAGGAATCCCCAGTATAGAAAAGAATAACAACAATAATCCTCAAGAGTCTCTTGTTGCCATAAAATTATTAGTAAGGGGGGCTGGAGAGATGGCTCAGAGGTTAAGAGCACTGGCAACTCTTCCTGAGGTCCTGAGTTCAATTCCCAGCAACCACATGGTGGCTCACAACCATCTGTAATTTGATCTGGCGCCCTCTTCTGGTGTGTAGGCAGAATACTGTATACATAATAAATAAATAAAAAAAGTGTTAAAAAATTATTAGTAAGGAAAAATAATGATATTTGAGTCCTCATTGCTAATGTGAGACAAATTTTTTAACAGGCAACGGTTTCCCCTAAAACAACCTGCCTATCTTTCAAAATCCCTCCGTGTAGCAATTTTCCCAGCACTTATATACTTGAAAATAACAGACAAGTCATGGAAATGGAGAGATGGCTCACTGGTTAAGAGTACTTCCTATTCTTTCAGAGGACCCAAGTTTGGTTTCCAACACTCACGTCAAGTATCTCACAACTATCTAACTCCAGCTCTAAGCCATCCGATGTCCCCTCTGGCCTGTACAGACACTCACATATGTGGCATACACACACACACACACACACACACACACACACACACACAAAGCTTACCCTGCACAAATGCAATCTTAAAATCAAAATTAACACATAAAAAACCATACTAAGAAATCCCTGAAGGCAAATGATGTTTGTGTTTAACAACCATAACCAGAAAAATAAGTTAAAAAAAAAAAAAGGAGTCAAAATAGCTCTGCCAGCTAGACATGGTAGCACATGCCTATAATCCCAGCACTATGGAGACTGAAGCAGCAGGTTTGAGGCCAGCCTGAACTATACAGCAAGACCCTGCTGCAAAAAACTGAAAACAACGACAGGATAGCCAGCTCTGACACTTTACAAAAATGGAAGAGCTCTAAGGAGAAGGGGCATGTCAAGCAGATTATAGGCTGCATAGCCATGAAATGCTTGGAGATGTATTTGAGAGTTCAGATTGTGGGGAGATTCTAGAGTGTATGTGTATATATAAAGAGACCAGTACAAAATTGAGATTAGTACACAACTATAAACATAAAATTCATTTACATTTCATATAAACTTTAAACTTACAGACTTGATATCATAAGAAAAACTTTTAATTTCAGTATATCTGCCTTTTGACTGTAGTCTCTCTTGTGAGAGCAGTATGGAACTTTCCACTATGGCTATCATGTTAGTATTCCAGTTTCAGACTTGGGAACATTTTGGAATTTGAAGTTAGGAATAATCAACTTGCATTTCTCAATAATGTACTACATTATATCTTGTTTTTTATTATTACTAATATTACAACACCCATGGCATTAGGTAGACCCTTTTATAACACAAGAAAGAAAATGACTGGTGAAAGTGTAAATTTAAAATTCTAAGCACTTTGGGCTTCAGACAGTTTCAGCCTTGACTGTGAGAATCTCTGAGATTTACAAGTTAAATGCAGCATAAGAATACCTTAGATATTGAAGGAAGCAAGAAGTAAAAGTAAATATATTTTTTATTCATCTACTATTTACAAAGCTAAAAAAAACCCACATATACACACTTTAAAATACAAAGTAAGGGGGCTGGAGAGATGGCTCAGCAGTTAAGAGTACTGGCTGCTCTTGTTCAATTCCCAGCACCCACACAGTGGACCACAGCCACTTGTAACTTCTGTTCCAGGGGATCTGATACCCTATTCTCATCTCCACAGCGAGCAGACATACACGCAAGGTAAAACAGTCATACAATAAAAGTTAAGGATATAAAATTAAAAAAAATAAATAAATAAAAAACACAAAGTGAGCTGCGCATAGTGGCACACACATTAATCCCAATACTTGGGAGGTGGAGACAGGAAGACTAGGAGGTCAAGGGTTATCCTCTGCAACAAAGGAGCTTTCCAGCGGCTGGCAAGAGGGTTCAGTAGGTAAAGGTACTTGCTACCTACCAAACCTGATGCCTAAGTTTGACCTCTGGAATCCAAATGGTACAAGGAAAGGACTCCCAAAAGCTGTTCTCTAAACTCCACATGCACCGATGGAATGAACATGCTCACACAAGTACACAATAAATAAAGAGCTTAAAAAAAAATCAAAATGACTTTCAGGCTAGCCTAGACTACCTAAAATACTGTCTCCAGAAAGAAAGGGGGTTCAATAGTACAACACTTGCTAGCATGAGCAAGGCAAGGGGGACAGAGAGAAGGGGAGGGGAAGAGAACTTTAAAATGTGAAAATTTCCTTCACAAAATGAAGCATACTGTCTAGAAATACATTATCTGAAGAAAGTTGGCTTAATGAGGGTCAACAAACTGAATACTTTCAAAGGTCTCAGAACAGCAGCAGCAGCAGCAGCAGCAACACACACACACACACACACACACACACACACACACACACACACAC
>CABHPQ010147036.1:0-14387 GCA_902168405.1 Peromyscus aztecus
AGTGAATATGAGTCTTTGTGTGAATGAAAGAAATACCATGATCAGAATAAAGGAGCTGGGGTCAGAAGATATTTCATAGCTCCACCTAGTGGAAGGACTGCATAACAACCCTCTTTGACCACCAAGGCAGTGCTTCCTACTTTTGCTGGAACAACCTGATCTCCACATCTCCCCCTTATTATTATTGCTGTATGTGTGGGTGGATGTGTATGCTCTTATACCATGTCACATGAGGGTCAGCGGACAATTTGTGGAGTCAGTTCTCTCTATCCACCTTACATGAGTTCTGGAGTTAAAACTTGGGTCATCAAGCTTGAGCTGCCATCTCACAGGCCCAATTTTCCCTCTTCAGATTCAGTCCTTGAAGGATTTCTCTCACTGAAGTCATCCCTGGTTAATCTGCTTTGGTCCCTCGCACAAGGAAACGGCCATGTTCATGAGACAGTCTTGTATTACATGGGGGAAGGCATCGTAAAGGTCTTCTTTTCAAAATTTTAGCAACAAGAGCGTTAGAAAGTCTTCTTTAGATGAAGCGTCCCCAGAATCCATTGTTAAAGCCACGGCAAACAGCTAAGAGCTGAAGTTGTATTCGTGCAGAATTCCTAAAGACCACAGTCACAAAATCAAAGCCATTTCTCCCGTAAAACGACCTTGGTTGTAGCAGACCATTTGGGTGCAGTGCATTGTGTTAGGGGTGGGCTGTGGCATTGTGGTAGAGTGCTTGACTAGCATTCCAGGAGTCCATCCTCAACACTGAAAACCAAATTGAAACCAAGACCTTCCCCCCCAACCCTACAACTATGCTGAGTTATTATTTAAGGGAAAGTATGCTCTTTTAAATGAAGCAAATAATAAAAACACACAAATATTCTAGGGACTATCTCAAAAATTCTGAGTTTATTCTTTCCTAGCATTTCATTTCTCTGAGACGTCAATCATGCAGAATATCAAGAATTGTGCTTTAGCATTTCGGTTGGGGATGAAGTTTCCAATGTATGAACTTTGGGGACATATTCAAGTCAAAACAGAAAAATGGCTGGGGTATTTCAGAAAATTCTGTGCCACCATAACCAGAATAAAAAGATTTCACAAAGCTGAGTAGAGCTCATTAAATGTTTAAGTGTCTGAATCTTTTTTTTTTGGTCTAAAATCTGGGTAATAAAGCTCATGGTGAGAGAATATAAACTCTTTAAGAAAAGGAAATGCCAAGTCTGGGCAGAGACAGGGCAGGTAATCTTTTCAGAACTGTCCAGTGCAAAAAGGGGTAAAAAGTGGAATTCACGCAGCCCACGGTAAACCTGAGAGAATTGGAATTTTTTTTTTTTTTAGAAATAATACCATAAGGGCCAGTGATATGGCGTAACATGGAAAGGCGCCAAGCTCAATGACTTGAGTTCCATGCCTGAGTTGGTAGAAAGAACCAACTCCTTCGAGTTGTTCTCTAACCTCTGAATGTATTCTGTGTGCACACACCCACGTTCCCATCAATCAACGTAATAAAAAAAAGTAATAATTCAAGAAACATCAGCCCTCTGCTAAGAACTCCAAAGATGCATCTCCTGCCTTCCGGAAACTTGGCCACACGTCAACTTGTCCCTTTCCTGTCAGTCAGGGTTACTTGAATTCCGGTCTCCCAACAAAACAACGTGATGCCTAGGACATTTATCAGATGAGTGGTTGGACAGGAAGGAAGCGCCCTCCTTCACCCTCCATTTAGCTGAGTTTATCGTTTAAACAAAGAGTATGACTTTGAAACCTATCAACAGCATATTCAGTAAATCGCTCTCTGAACTGTTCCCTGGGCAGAAATCCCTGAGGCCTGATTTTTTTTTGTGGTTGTTGTTTGTTTCAGTCTCAAACGAGTTACAGACCCAGGCTGTTGATAGAAGTGTTCAAGTGGCCATGAAGGGCGAGCCTAGGATGACGCCCCTGCCTGACAGGATTCTGGGGAGGAGGTGAAGATCAAAGTCCAGAATGGCCCTGCAGCAGCTCTCAGCCATTCCTAATGGATATTTTAATAGAGAGCGGGACTCTACATGTCAACAAATTCTTCCTTTGTGAAGAGGAGGCAGACGGTGGAGGCCATCAGCCCCCAGACGCGGTGAGCAGCGGGCAAAGGCTGTCTGTGGTATTGTCTTTCCAAGTTGGCTGCATCTTCCAAGTCATGTTTGGGGATTAGCAGGGCAGCCCTTTGTCTTCTGATAACATTTCTGAAGGAAGATGTGCTGACAGGACGGGCAGGAACTTCTCGGCTGGCTCCGTGGCCAGTGTGAGCCGCAACTCCCCACCCTCCATGCCAACTCTTAGCATTTCATGATCTAGAAAAACAAACCAAACAATGAAGCAATAAAAACAAGCAAAGTACAACCTAAAGTCATAGGGCAAATGGAAAAAGTACTTCGTGCCACCAAGCACAAAACCAAGGCTGTGTGTTGTGATCTGTTAACATGGCTAAGCTTCTGGGTCTGGTACCTCCCTTCTACCCAAATGAATAACAGATACATCTTTACTCACACAGGTATTTTCAGGTGTTTATCTTTTTTTTGTTGTTGTTGTTTGTTTGTTTTCAAGACAGGGTTTCTCCGTGTAGCCTTGGCTATCCTGGAACTTGCACTGTGGACCAGGCTGTCCTTGAACTCACAGAGATTCACCTGCCTCTGCTGCGATTCAAGGCCTGCACCAGCACCCCCCAGCTGACTTCTGTTATTTACGCTCAGTCCTGTATTTACTGCACTGTCTCCAAGCAGGTTGTTTGTTTTCACACTCTGAAGTATTCCGCCCAGCAATGGCTTGGGCACCCTGCTTGGAGGCTCTGTTCTCCCGACTAATATTTCCCTTGGTGTTTCTCTTACATCCTTTCCAACAAATGCCTTACTTAGGCTTATCTGCAGCTCCCATCAACCAGCCACCTTCTCTTTCCATCTGTCTCTGTGTCTATTTTTAAGCACAGCTCAGGCCCACCCTCCGCCTTCAAGAAAATCTGTTTATATATCCTAAGAATGGCTGAAAGAGGTTTAGCTTCTAATTTGATCTTTTCTGGCAGTTGGTGGTTGGAACCGAAGTTCTCTGAAGAAGCCATATGTGTGGTGAAGATCTGTCAGACGGACTGACCGACTCTGACTTTGGCTTTCTGCTTTTGGAGAGGTGGAATGTTGCAGATTAAAAGGCAACATTATCATGTACTGGTTAGTCTTCTCACTGGCCACTCACTACCAACCTCCACATCTTTGTGACTATTGCGTAAATCGTTGGGAACGCACTGCTAACCTTAGCAGACCTCCAGCCTTCACCAACTCTACAGCTAAGAATGTTCTAACTGTAAGAGCCAAAGTTAATCTGTAAGCCTACCTTGCCCTTGGGCAAGGTAAATTGTTCTTGGGAGATAACAAGCCACTTGTTACCTAGGGAGAAAAATACGTCAGGATGTATACTTACCCCTGATTGTACCTGATGGGAAATGCAATGAATTGCAGGTTTCCCTTTCTTAAGCCCCTGCAAAGGGTGACTTGTGGCCATTTCCTGGGAACCTAGGGGTGGACCTAGCCAGAGTCCATGAACCTGGTTGGTATTCACTTAAGGCTTGCTTCAAATTTGCCTCAAAATTGTGGAATTGGGTTTTCCTATCAAGAATCCCAGGATTAACAATAACATTTGAATCTTTCAGGAGAGGTTTTTCCCCACTCTGAGGTAACCTGTGTAAACTGATGTCGCCACCAACATGTGTGGCAAACACACTGACTTGTGACTTTTGTTCTCTGACTGTGAAAGGTTGATGATACGAGCACATCCACAGCTCAACGTATTATCCAGAGTAACCCGAATCTGTGTGTGCTTCCGGGTCATGGCTGTTCATATTTAGCTCACAACAAACTAGGAGCCAAAGTGATTCGTTCCAGCTTCACGTCTGTGGTTGTGATAAAATACCCCGACAGAAAGCAACTTTGGGGAGGGAAAGAGTTGATTTGGCCTGCCATTCTAGGCTACAGGTCCACCCCTGAAGGGAAGTCAAGGCAGGCTCTTGGGCAGCTAGTCACATCACATCGACAACCAAGAGCAGAGAGAAACTAGTGCCCCCATACCACCTGCTTGCTTTTGTTCTCAGCTTTTTCCTCTTTTATACTCTTCTATACCCCAACTAGGGAATAGTGAAATGAATGACAAACAGCGCTGGTTACTGGCGCTGGTTACCTCACGGAAAGGTCACGGTCACGACAGAACCTGGTATCAGTTTCAGAGCTTTAGTAAGAGGAAGAGGGGTGGGGGGTGGGGGGTGGGGGCAGAAGAACCAGGCCTGGGAAAGGAGCACGTGCAGAGAGAGGGAAAGATGGTGGGGGAAGAGGGAGCAGCAGAGAGAGAGAGAGGGTGGGGTCTGAGTCATGGCTCTTTAAGGAGCAAGTGGACCTACGGAGCTACACCATGCATGAGCTGACTGCGTGACCACGCCTTCGAGTACGTGATCACCAGCGCACACTGATGATGTAAGACGCAAGACCCTTTGCTTAACTCCTAAACTATGCACGCGTGGTCATGCAGCTGGAGTGAGGGCAGAATTCTAACAAATAGTGCTGCCCACAGTGGGCTGGATTTTACTCCTTCAGTTAACAAGCAATCTCCCCACAGACATGCCAACCTGATGTAGGCAATTCCACAACTGATACTCTCTTGGTGATTCTAGGTTGTGGCAAGTTGACATCTAAAACCATCCATCCAGGGGGCTGGAAAGATGGCTCTGTTGTTAAAGGCCGGGCTCACAACCCAAAACCAACCAGCACAGTGGTATTTTGCATCCATGTTAGTACTAGTTATTTTAGAAATTCTCTAGAAATAAAGGCTTTAAGCTTAGTGCCCTGTTGGGTTTCTCTTGTCACCTGGGAAGAGGGTGACAATCCCATCAAAGAATTGCCGTGATTAGATTGGCCTGTGGCCATGACTTTGAGAGACTTTTTTGATTGATGCTTGATGTGGAAGGGCTTGACCACTGTGGGGTGCACCACCTCTGGGCAGGTGGTTCTGGGCTGTACAGAAAAGCCAGAGAGCAAATCAGTGAGGACTATTTCCCCAAGGTTTCTGCTTCAGTTCTTGCCCTGACTTCCCTCAATGATGGACTGTGACCAAGTGGAAGCTGAAACAAATTCTTTCCTCCCCAAAGTTGCTGTTGGTCACAGTGTTTTTCACAGCAACAGAAAGCAAACCAGAACACTTAGAACTGCAAACCGGCTTAAGGTGGAATTCACACCCCATTGGCAAACCTGAGAGAACATCCAGGGCCCACTGGGCGTTTCTTAGGAAGGAGACAGTGAAAGGTGGCTCCAGTGAGGGACTAAAAAGGCCTTTGCTGTTACTATCTATGGATATTGACTGAGAATAAAATCAACCCACTCAAGAAAAAAAAATTTTTTTTTTTTAATTTGGTGCTAATCAGGCTTGTAACTTGAAAGACACACACTCATGGTCTTGAAAATGGTCTCTGAGATGTTCCAAAATAGTGGCTGTATTGATAGCTTTGCTGACAGGGCAGTTGGAAATCACACTGTTTGTCAGAAATTATGAGGGATGCTGGAAAAAGTCAAGCTCTCTTGTAGAAATGCTTTTGGGTGCTCTCGGTGTCTGTGTAGTTTTGTGGAAGAGGTCTGTTGTACTGGTCAGCCCAAGTTAACCATGTTTCAGGTAGCTGTTGCTCAGTCCAAGGGTTCGCTGTTAGGTGTCCAAGATCTGATGAACCATGGCCTCCCAGCGCCATGTTAAGTGCCCAAACCAATGTTCCTCCATTTTGATTTTTCATTGATAATACATACTAGTTTTTTTAAAAGAAAAATTTATTTTATGAATTATGCCTACATGTATATATATGTGTACCACATGTGTGCAGTGCCCATGGAGGTCAGAGGAGGGTATGAGGTTCCCTGGAACTAGAGTTACAGACAGCTGGGTGCTGGGAACTGAACTTGGATGCTTTGCCAAAGCAGCAAATGCTCTTCACTCCTGAGTCATCTCTCTGGCCCCCATTCATTTCTTTTTCTTGTCTATGTGTAAAAAGGCACTTCAAAATGGAAACCTTACTTTTGTGTGTGCATGCCCATGTGTGGGAAGGCCAGAGATCAACCTCCTGTGTTGTTCCTCAGATGCTGCCCACCTTATTGTTTGAGGCAGGATCTCTTGCTGGCCTGGAGTTCACCAAGCTGGGCTGGCTGGCCGGCAAGCCCCAGGGATCTGCCTATCTCTGCACTCGATGCTGGGGTTACAAGCATGTGCCACCATGTCTGACTTTTACACATGGTTTCTAGAGATCAAATTCAAGTCCTCAGGCCTGCATGGCACAGTGCTTTACCAACTGAGCTATCTCCCCAGACCACAGTGACCTTGTAAGTAGCTACCTCAGTTAGGCTTAACGTTGCATGTCGGTAAGTCTTGCTCCTTGGGAAGCTCCTGATTTCTGTGCTATAGGACGCAATGCCTGCGACCCTGACGGTTGCTCCTAGCTGCAAGCTCAACATGACAATAACAAAGTGTGTGCAGATTCAGCTTATTTTGCTGAGTCCATTCATTCTAACAGAATGAAGACATCAGAGGGAAGTCTGATTTAAATCACAAGCAGACAAGCATTTATGGCTCTGGTTCCCCGATGAGCCTTTATTTTCAACATCCATCCATGTCTAAGTGTGGGACAGGAGGCTGGAAAGTAGACACACACATGCTTCCCCAAATAATAATTCTTACTCTGAAAGAGCAGCTATCACTTATAAAAAAACAAACAAACAAAAAAAAAAACAATTAAAGGTGCCCCTTTAGTTTTGTAATCCCTAACTGTAAAAACAACTCAGTCACAAAGCATTCTCCCAGATTGGGCACGGCACCTAGATCAGTGGTTCTCAACCTATGGATCGAGACCCCTTTGCAGGTTGACCAACAATTTCAAAGGGGTCACCTAAGACGGTCTGCATATCAGATATTTAAACTAGGATTCAAAACAGTAGCAAAATTATAGTTATTAATAATTTTATGGTTGGGGGTCAGCATACCATGAGAAACTGTAGTAAAGGGTCACAGCATTGGGAAGGTTGAGAACCACTGACCTAGAGGGCTACTCAGCACTGGAGAATATGGAGCACTGAAATAAACGAGTAATTTATATAAAGGTAGTTTTGCTGCATTGCACATTATCACACTGGACTCCAAAGTGGAGGTGATATTCTTTTTAAAGCTTGGCAAACACGTTTTTTTTTTTGTTTGTTTGTTTCTTGCTGATCCATGCTTCTCATAAGGAACACTGGGTTAAAATGAATTGTCTGTTCAAGGGCTGGTTACACTACAGTAACAGGGGTGGGTATCTGTGAAGTGTGACTGACCTTCAGGGTGGTCAGGCTGAGACCTATGACCCTCACCTTAAGCCACCAGCTTCTCCATCGCCTATGCCTGAGGCAGAAGCCCAGCTAAAGCCAGAGGTTTAGAGCTAAAATGTGCAGAGCCTGGAGAGTGCAGCTCTGTTTGCCTTTTCCTGTGAAGTGCCTGAAATCTGAGAACTGAGTGGTTTAAAACCCATCTGGAAATAGGCTACGGGAAGTGTGCATTTACTACTGGGTCTTTCTGTCAGGTATTCATGAAGAATTTGACAAAGCTTTCTAGCAACTTCCCAGACCAGCATCTTCTGCTTTCTACCTCGGATGCACAGCTCACTGGCTTCCTGGACAGCTACTAAGTGACAGAAATCCTTATCCCAAAGCAGCTTTATCCTTGGCTGCCTCTCACTTATGCCATCATCTTCAGAGAAGCACTGGGTGGCCTTCTGCATGGTATCAACAAACAGCCTTGAGAAGTTGCAGGCCACCTCTGAGCAGGGATTGCTCTGACTCAGAACCCCCTCAGGGCCACATGAGCTTCCTAAAGAGCTGTTTTTGGTTGTTCTTAAATTTTGGGAAGAGCAGGTTTCCTGATTTGGCGAAAGTGGACCTTAGAAGTAATCTACATGCAAAGAAGTGAAATGTATCTAAGCAGGCATTTTAAGGCTGATGTGGTCACTTCCCATGTGGGAACTGAGCAGTTGCTCACTGAGTTTCAATGCTGCAGCTCACTTGTAGGACCAGGCTGAGTGCCAGAGTCTGGATCTGCAATGTCCCCAAGGGCTCCTGGGTCAGAAGCTGGTCCCTGGCTCAGTGTTAGGGGAGGCAGAGGAACTTTTAAGATGGGGCCTAGGCAGGTCACTAGGGGTGTGCCCCTGAAGGGGAGCATGGCACTCAGCCCCCTCTCCCCAACCTTCGCTCTTAGCTGAAGGGGAGCATGGGGCCCAACCCCCCCCCCCTTTGTTCTTGGTTGAGAAGCAGGTGGTTCGGCACTAGTCCGTGCTCCTGGCATAGTGTGCTGCCTCTGCACCAGCCCCCAACAGGGCCAACTGACCCCACGGAGACCCCCCCCCCCGCCCCCCCAAGCCATGAGATAAGGGCAATCTTTTTCTTTGTCAGCTGATAGTCTCAGGGTTTGGGATAGTGACAGGAAGTCCACATAGCAATGGTCAGCAAACTTCTCTAAAGGACATGGTAAATATTTTAGACCTTCTGAGGCCATGCGGAGTCTGTTGTACATTCTTTAACTTCTTTGTTTTGGTGGTGGGGATAGGATCTATATAGGCCAGGGTGCCTTGAAATCTTTATCCCTTTGCCTCAGCCTCCCTGTGCTGGGATTACAAGTATGTGCCCCTTTGCCTTAATTTTTTTTTTTTTTATTTAAAAAAAAAAAAACCCAATCCTCTTCTTTTTTAAGATAGTGTTTGTCTGGAACTCCCTATGTAGACCAGGCTGGCCCTGCCTCCTGAGGAATTAACAGTGTGCACCAAGTTCAACTACAGCAATTCTTTCAAAAGTTAAAAGTAACATTCTTAGCTCAAAAGTCTTCCAGATTTCCAATGCTTGCTAGGTCTTGCTCTGGGAATGATCAGAAAACATGGGGGGGGGGGGGCTGGGAACCCCAGTGGGGGATTACTTTGGAAAGTAAGGTTGGTCCTTGCAGCAGGGATCCTGTTACAGGCAGAGAGTGCCTGTTTGTTTGCATTCTGTCCCAAACTGCAAGAGCAGGACCAGAGCAGCGCCCTCTATGTAAGCAGTGGCTATGCAGGGAAGGAAGTCTTGAGGAAGGCTCTTTATTGGCTTTTCCTTGCCTTGGTTTTAAAGGCAAATCCCCCAAATTCAAGGCGTTTATAGATTTTCATTGCAATGATTCTGAGTCCTCACCTACAGCCCAGCAATGGGAGAGGGATACAGACTAAAGTCTAACACACTTCCTCTTTAGTACCAAGGCCACAGATAGTTCACAGGGCACATCCCTGTGGGAATTCAAGGAAAAGATGCCAGCATGACTGCTAGAGTTCCAATGACAGGCTCGCTGTGGCAGGCCTGAGGCTGCTGGTGGCCAGCCCTTCAGAAACTGGCCCTCTCAAGTATACAGCAATATTCATTCCAATAGATGTCCTCTGGGGCATGATCCACACATGGGCTGCTCAACACCACGCCCTCTCCCTCTCCACGAGTGTTCTCCATCTAGAATAGTCACTCTGAAGAGATGAGGGCTCTGCATTTCTTTTATAAATCTGAAGTCTTTTAAGTGGTCAATGCAGCATAAACCACACCTTTTCTTTAAAGGTAACAGGACTTCGGAATCACCATTCTTCTAGAATCTCAGAGTTTTAAATAAACAGCTGAAGGTCCTCAAAATAGCCACTTGCTATCAGCTACTTCAACTTAAGTGTTGTGGAGCTAGGAAATACATACGTGCACCACCACCACCACCACCACCACCACCATCTCCACCACCACCACCACCAACCACCACCAAAACCAAAGTCTTTGAAAAACAAACCCCCCATGGACAGGGGATTTCTAAACTAAATGAACAGCATAAAAACAAACGAACCCCCCACCAGCTTCAGGCATCCCTCAGTCACATTTGCTTTCAACACGTGCCTTTATTTCTTGTTTTCAATTCAGGCTCTTCCATGGCATGGGCTTGTGGTATTGCCAACAACAACCCAAGCACGGTGACAATGAGAACCGTCAACAGTGTGTGAGGTGTCCTGGAGGAAAACACTGAGGCCGTCTGGACAGTGGGGTGCCGAAACAGTGGGGGGCCGAAAGTAGAAGAGACCAGAGCGGCTGGCCAGCACAGACTCGCTTCCCAGGAGTGCTGGAGCACCTGCACGGGACACTCCAGTTCTCGGACCACTAACCATGGACCTTTGAAAACTTTCTGGCTTAAAAAACAAACAAACAAAACCAATGAACATACCAACAAAAAAACCTAATTTTGCTGTAAGAGGGCAACAGAGTGTCCTAAACCCAGGGACAAGAACGGCTAATTTACAGGCATGGGCTTCGGCTGCAGCCAGACAAGGCTCTCCTCAGCAGTTCTTACATTCACAGCTCTTCAGGATGACCCTCTGGACCAACATTCTGTCGCTCTTTGCTATGAATGACTGACTTAAGTCTGCAAAGAAAACTCAGATAGGGACAGACTTGAACAGTAAATGAGATCGACACCTCTCTTCTAGGTTGGAGGTTTTCAGAGAGGAGAGAGAAGATCTCACTCCTTGCTTCTGTCCCAGGACCATCTGAAGTCCCATCTACACTGACGGAAACTTGCCCAGTGCCCTCCGCTATCCAGCGCATGCGCTGAAAATGCAGCACGGCCTAAAGACAACTGAAAACCTTACTGATGTGAGGCAGACACTGTGCAGCCCAAATCGAGTGAATTCCCTCCTCCCATTCCTCCACTTAGAGCTGCATTCAAACGGCAATGCCTCTGGACAGAGGGTTGACATCAGTGGGTTTCATTTTAACAGGAAGGAAAGGGATCACAAAACCGTCGGAGCACACAGAAACCCTGAGGCGAAAATGGCTTTTCCTGTAGAGTCCTCAAGCTGACACCGGCTCACAAGGGACCAGAGCCCTTCTGGGAGGGCAGGCCTTCCTCTATCCACAGAGAGCCAGTCCGGGGTGCCCTGTGGTGGATGCGCCGCAGCCGAAGCAGGTAGAGAAGGATGGACAGCAGGACCACAAAGAAGCAGCCAGAGAACAGATAGTGGTTGTAGACGAAGGACACACCCCGCCAGTGCCCGTGGCCGGCCCGGAACACCTCCTGCCGGATGTCTCTGCAGGCATGGAGACAAACAGAGACACAGTGAGAAGGGTGCAGGACAGGGGCTGCTGTCCCTGGCTTTCCTTACCACTGAGACAGCGGACAGTTGGCCCAAAGTGAGTTCGCTGCCAACGCTATGCTCTTCTTAATGCTTAGACAATGACATGTGAAGGCTTGTCCATGAGACCCCAGCATTATCAACTGATAAATGTAAGGGCCAGGGTTTTGCTGTTACAAGGAAGTTAATGGAACAAACACATTCACATGGAACTATGTATAATCAGCAAGAGCTACTGCACAGCATTTCTGGAGCTGACCCAACTAAAACTATCAGATAAATACAGTTTTTAATGTGGGTCAGCTGAGCCAGTTCTGTGAACTTAAATGGGGAAATCTGTATGTCTATTTGACCAACTGTGGACTGGAATTTAGTATTTCCTTATGACATGAATCTACGCAGACAATGTCACAGTCTTAAAAGAAAAAAATTAATTGACACTTCAGTGCTAAGGGCAATGATTGATGTTTTTGGCCCATCTGATAGCCAATGTCTCAGCTGTCACCCATCATCATGGTGAAGGAATGGACAGGATGCTGTCAGACATTACAAGTTAATGTGTAAATCAAGATGCCCTCTGACATCACAAATCTGTTTGCTACAGTGTCCGAAATGCATTTCAATACGATTTCTTCCACAATCCTAGACATTATAATATCCATGGAAGGGGCCCAAAGCCATAAGGGTCACTACGGAACAGACCCTTCTGCAGGGGTTAGCAGCTGGGACACAGGATGGCCCCACAGTGTTGTGTGCTGTGGGAAGGGCAGCTTGAGGAAAAAGGAAGCACTTGGGGAGGGAGGTGAGGAAGACCCAAGTGAAGTCTGGCTGGCCTCACAGCTCTGAAAACACGTCCACAAAAGGCAGTCACCAGGAGGCATTGTGCTTTAGAGAAGCATCTTTCTTTTGTGATTCTCCTAAGTTCATAGCCTACCTCAAGGGCAGAAAGCGGGTCCTGTAAAGGATCGCCCCCAGTGTCCACTGCACTTCCTTGTCATACACCTGCAAGGCTGTCTTCAGGTTTTTGTAGGTGACGGGAAAGGAGAAGCCCCTGTGGAACACCTCATACATCCAGGCTGATTTGAAACACTGATACCTACAAATGCCAAGCACAGCTGCAAGTCAGATGGGCACCCCTGTCAGAATGCACCAGGCAGAGACTGTCTCCAGCCTTCAGCAGGCCAGCTTTGAGCAAACAGCCACATATGTGCTTCTAGGTGACAAATCCAGCTGAGGTTCACCCCACACATAGAACGGTTCATCTGTCAAAACTGATAGCCTGAAACAGTGTCATTTAATCACTACCGTGAGACACTACCCTCCACACACCTTTGGTACTCCATCATTTACTGAACAAACACTGCCAAGTTCCATCCTCTTTATAACAAAATGAAAAGGCAGGAGAATGCTTCTCAGCTCTGATATTTCCTAATCCCAAATGTTCATTACAGGCTTTTTTTTGCAAAGCACTGGACTAAGTAAGTGATGAAAAATGGCAATAAATAAATACAAGACCCAGTCACTGCACTTGAGTGACTTAAACAAAAGGGGACTTTATAAACTAAATCAGCATGGCTTCATCAGAGAGTGTGGTGAGTGTTCTGGGGAGTCAGGAGAGATGGAGTCTGGCTGAGGGGACAGAATGAAAGGGCTAGCATCTCACACAACTTGATGTGCGGCAGGGCATGAGCAAACAGGTACAAAGGGGAATTCCTGTGGAAGGAACTCCAAAACTGGGCAGACAACCTGCAACGACACCTGTCCCATTTGAGAGAGGCCGGGGTGGAGAAGGACAGTGAATGAGGGGGTGACCGGTAGATCAGGACTTGACTGCCCACTACTTACTTCAGCCGATGGAGGTCAGCATGAGAGGCATACAGTCCTCGGTCAAAGCGCTCCCGCAAGATGGACCACTTCGTGGCACAGTAATCCTAAAAAAAAAATTCCACCCCAAATAAATCATCCCTGAAAGTGTATTATTAAAGCACTTTTTCTACTCACAAGTTGTTTACCATGTTCACCATCCTAACAAGCACAGGAAACACACAAGCAGAGCCAAAGTCTGTACTGTCAACATGAGACTCTGAGTCCCTGGCAACCAGCAAACTCTGCACTTCTTCTGTACCCGGAAATCCAGCCAGGGAAATCCTGCCCACAATCCTGCAGGGTGACCTGACCTCTTCAGCCCGTTTACTTCTCCCATCGTCACGGCCCAGAATGAACTCTGGCAAAGGGAAACGGCATTTGGCCCAGTCAGATGAGTCCTCGGCTCTGGGGCAGACCTAGCACTGGGTGAGGATGGTGATCTGGAGTCACATTAACTGTTCACACCCACTGAGCACCACGCCCTTCTGAAGGACACCTGACCTCCCAACACAGCTCCTCTCCTCAGCTCTCTACTGCCAGAGCTGGGGCTTAGAGAAATGGTGTGAAGGGAGCACGGGGAGTGTGCTCAGTCTGGGACAAGGTCAGCAAGGAAAGACATCAGGAATGAAGAAGCACACGGATGAGGGAAGGTGCACAGCGGAAGGACTATGGCTGCTTGCCATGCTGAGAGGACACTGAGCTGGTGGAGGAGGGAGTGACCGGCTAAGGTCAGTGGGGCTGAGCATGGGAAGCTGCAGATGACTTTAAACAGCACAGCAAGGTGAGTGCAGGAGAGCTTCAGACAGAACACCCTGGACAGCGTGCAGGATGAACACCAGAGAAACCAGACACAGAGGACCAATGGGACAGCTCCCGGGGAGCCAGAGGCTTGCAAGGACAATGACAGTAGAACAGCAGGGACAGGCTTGGGAAGTACTCATGAGAGGAACTATCGCTGATTATATGGGGGGGAGGGAGGCTGAAAGAGGGACAGAGAGAAGCAAAGGGGTTGGGGCGCGACTCAGTGAGACAGCATCTGCCTGGCATGTACAAGGCGCTATAAACAAACTATTATAAGAGAAATGCCTGGAGGAAGGGGACTGGATGGTTGGTGGACTGTTAACTAAGATGGCACAGGAGAGAAAGACAAGGAGAAAACTGTGGATTTGTTTGGAATTATGAAACGCAATGGGTAAAAGACAGGGGTTAAGATCTGAGACTGAACGTCAGCAGCCAGACAACACCTACGGCATGGATGGGACAATCTACGGATCTGTGAACTCAAAGGGCAATGGGCTGTGGCTGGGAGACAAGAGCCATCCGTGCTGATGAGGTACGACAG
>CABHPQ010147036.1:18656-35853 GCA_902168405.1 Peromyscus aztecus
CCATCCATCCATCCATCCATCCATCCATCCATCCATCCATCCATCCACAAATCTAAAAAGAATGGCATCTGAGTACTTAACATTAAGGGAGGGTTAAGTTAAAGGCAGTAACAAATACTTTATAGAGGGACACACTATGAACTGTAAATAAAAGGCACAAAATCATAAAAATGTAAAAGCATAACAACCACACTTTGAAACAGGAATAAAAATAATGGGAAAAACTTCACCAAAACACTAACAATGCTTTTTTTTTTTTCTGTGATAATGAATCCAGGGGGAATTTTTATTCTTCGACTTTCCCTAAGCTTTCTCTGTGAGCACTTGCTACTTTACAAGGAAGGGAGAAAGTATGAGTGGGAGTCTCTAGGGGCATATCTGGAATGGGAAGTGGGAAACACAGGCTCAAATATTTGAATTTCCAAAGCACTTTTCCAAAGAGCTTACTAAGGACAGTGATAACACCTCCTGAGCACACACCAGG
Organism: Peromyscus aztecus; assembly: GCA_902168405.1. Lineage (NCBI taxonomy): Eukaryota > Metazoa > Chordata > Mammalia > Rodentia > Cricetidae > Peromyscus > Peromyscus aztecus. Next base: position 19,141 of record CABHPQ010147036.1, read on the forward strand.
GAACTGAGAGTTCGAGCCACTCATCAACCATTCAATGGCCCCACGCTATAGGGGCTACTGTTTGTATTTTTTTCCGGTACAGGATCCCTACTTTGGGGGAAACAATGTAGGAGACCATGCTTTGGTGTCAATTTACATCTGGACATAAACAGTAATGAGAGATGTGGTAATTCTGGGACTCAAACGGAAATGGCTCTGGTGTCCTCTTTGTAAGGCAGGCCTGCTGAGGACCGCCAACTCCAGCCAACAGGACTGAAGGGATGGAGGAGAGATGGAATGAACCAGGTGGGCAGTAATGGGTACCGACATCAATATTTTCGAGAAGAGTTCAAAATTAGTAAAGAACGAAAACCTGATGCTACGGTAATTTTAAAAGTGACCCAAGAGATAACATAAACAAAAGCTCAAGCATGCAACTGACACCAGAGAAAACTCCAAGTTGAGAAAACAAACCAGCTAGGCTTAATGTACAAACGTAGTGGGCTTGGCTGAGGCCTGCCAGCCTCATTCTCCAGCCTCCTTCCTCCTGGGTTGAGAAGATGGACCCTCAGCAAGCAGAGTAAGGGTGTGTTCAGACTCAGGAAACAAAACAAAAACGGATGGAGACATGTTAAATGAAAACAGAAGCAAACAGAAGGCAATCTGTACAGATAATAACCTGCTGTGAGGAGGCAAAGCTTACAGTTTTGGGGACTTCGTACGCTATCTGAGTGGACACGCCTCCCATGTCAAGAATACCGGCTGTCCTTTTCCGGACGATGGCCTCACTGCTCTCGCTACCGGGAATGTTGACTTCCACAACCGCCTCATCATCTGGAGAAAGAAGTGTCCATTCAGCAGACGCCTCGGGAGGCACGCTCTGCTTTGAAGACCACTCAGTCCACGCCTCCCGATGAGCTCAACCGTAGTTCAGACAGCAGCTCTGCTCGCCCAGCCCCACACACTCAGCCATCTCCCAGCACTTAGCCCCTTTTCTGCCCTTGACCATAAATTATGGCTGTAACTTCCAACCAGAACACTGGTGGAAACATGGCACTTACCCTCTTCAATGTGCTCAAACCGTCCAAGGACAAAATTAATGCCGATCCAAGCATACACACCTAGACATCGCAGAGCAAAATTAAGAAAAATCAAGTTTTAAATCTTTGATCAATTTGGTTGTGCAAGCTTCTCACTTATTTTAACTCCTCACAGTCTGGGACAGACTCACCAAATAACACATTTCTACTGATGTTCTTTCTTCTCCTAATGGTTTTATAAGAACTCTCAATTTTAATACTTTATATCAGGCATATCTGTTGAAAATATAACTTCTACAGGGACTCCACACTAACTTCCCCTAATCTTTTCTGTATCTTTCTCGCCCACACAGCCTATCTCCTGCAGCCTATTTTTATCCCTTCCACTGCCACACTGACTTGTGTCATTATGCAGTGGAGGTGACAAGCTAATCAGTCTCCCATGGCAACCTCCTCTATCCTATCTTGTTGGGATGGTCCACAAAGTGACAGTACAGAGTGACAGGCTGATAATTCAGATGTATCCAGCTTTTAACATCACCACCACCCTTCCACAGAGCCACGATCCAGCCAAGCGAAAACCCACGACGGTCCACAGTGGCATCCCTTCCCACCTGCAGCAATAGCGATCCTGTCTTTTAGTTGGACCATGCTTTCTCCACCTACTCAGGTAACTTCCTCTACTCTCCTCCCAAAGGTTCCACTTAGAACCATTCCTAGCTGGGCATGGGGAGGGAAAGAGGCCTTTCTCTTTCACACTCCCAGGGTATTTTTTCTCTTCCTTCCTTTGGGTGCCAAAAGTGATGTCTTACAATTCTGAGGGCCTTCTCTGTAAGGTGCTTATTGATGATCAGCCTAATTCTGACTTTCCTGATGCCTTTCCATAGGGAACACCTGCTGGAGTGGTGAGTGACATAGGAATAGATACCATAATTGTGGGTCTCTGCTTATAGCAAACCATTTCACTGACTGGTCACTTCTTACTCAAGTGGAGTAATTTCTCTGAAACAGAACTAATATTTTCTCAGTTTATCAAAGGCAAGAATTCCTCCTTGCTAGAAGTAAGACTTTATTAGCCAAGGAAGAGACACAGACTTCCTCTATCAGTCTGTTCAAAATACAGTCCCTGAATGTGCTAAGGACAGGCAAGGTATGTTCTATACAGCTTTAGGGTTCTATAATAAAGACCAGCCATATAGGACCTGAATTTAGTCATTTAAGAGTATCTCAAGGCTCTAGTCTCCAGTGATCCAATACAATGTACAGTGGGGAGGGGAGCCTCTGAAGGTCTGGTACCAACCTTCTTGTTTCCCTGAGATGACTTCAGCGTGGGAGTCAGAAAACAGGAAGTCAAAGTGCACTGGGATGTCAGTCAGGAGGTCCTCCAGGATGGCTTTCTGCTGGCTTCAAGGCAACCCCAAAATTTACATGTCAAAATTATATGCTTGATTTTTTTTTTGTTTTGAAAACAAATAAAAAACAAAACAAAACAAAACCAAACCTTGTGGCTCTGTTATATTCTACATGAAATAGTTAAATATAAAACTAAAGTGATTCATTGAAAAGATTGCTTATCTCAGGAATGTTCTTTCCACATGAAAAAGTTATGTGAATCATGTGATTTTTGGCTCACTGGGTAGTGCTTGTCCAGCATGCACCAGGCCCCGAGTTCCATCCCCAGCACAGTATAAACTAGGCATGGTGGTGTAAACTCATAATCCCAGCACTCAGGAAGTGGAGATTGGTAGAAAGACTGGAAATTAAAGGTCAAAGTCAGCTACATATTCAGTTTGAGGCCAACCTGGGACATAAGACTGTAGTAGGATATTTGTACATTGTGTGAAGGTGGATTGCTGTGATTATAGTAATAAAAAGCAGAGCGTCCAATAGCTAGGCAGGAGGTACAGGCAGGATCCTGGGAGAGAAAAGAAGATGAGCAGGAATCTAGGCATGCAGGAGACACCAGGAGACACAGAGAGGGAACTGGAGGTACAAGATGGAAGAGAGGTAATGCCACGTGAGAGAACATAGATTAATAGAAATGGGAGGATTTAAATTATAAGAGCTTGTTAGGAACAAGCCTAAGCTATAGGCCGAGCTTTCATAATTAATAAGAAATCTCCGTGTCATTATTTGGGAGCTGGCTGGTAGCACAGAGAAAGACTTGCTCCATGAGACTCTGTCCCCAGCCCCTGCAAAGTGACCCTTATAATTTTAGTCACAAGTAAGTAGATTAAAAGTTCCTTGGTGAGGTCTGTCTAAGGGAATAGCTCTGAGACTAGTCCAGACTCAAGATGGTAACAGTGACAGAGAGGAGAGCAGCAAGCCGCCCCTCCCAAAGGCCCCCTCCAGGCCGTGGAAGATCACCTTTCAGGAAGGACTCTCATTCCAGCTGTGCAGAGAATGTAGAGAGGTGTCTCTTTGTGTTTTGCCCGTGGCACATGTTCTGCAGCAAAGTTCAGAAGTGGAGAAATGTAATCGCTGACTTTTTCTGGAGAGGTAGCAAACTCTGAGATGCCTGCAGAAATGGACAGTCCAGTTAGCAGGTAGAGCTGAGAGTAAATTTCTTCAGATTTAGACTTCACTCTGTATTCTAGTTTTGCCTGTTCCTCTACTTCCACACACTCTGATGCAGCATGAAGCACTGTTATATGCTCTCTTCTTCTTTCACGGATACTGATCCAATTAGCATCTACTATGTGTCCCACACAAGAGCACATTCTCGCCTTTGAGAAATGTGCCCCTCTCTCCTCAGCAAACTCCAATGGCTTTAACACCATCCACACACCACAGGTCTTCAGATCGTAGCACCAGTCCTCAGCACTGTTCCCAACCTGCAGAGCAGTTCACAGTGACTGTCTAATGCACACAGCCACTGCTTGTCCTCACAGACACCCGAACATGACCCGTGTTCTGCAGCTGGTACTACAGATCTGTTCCTGCTGCTTGTTCTACTTCTACTCTCCCTGTTTCTTTGGACCCCACCATCTGCTACTGGCCTAGTGTAACCAACTACCTTCCAGGCTCCACTGATCCCTCCATCTCCTACCCCAAGGGTGCTTATTTTTGGTTTTAAACCCTTCTGTGGCTCCTCTAACCAACCCAAACTCAACTTAGAGATACACAGGTATTCACACAATGGCCCACCCTTGTCTCCTCCCAAGTCCCTTCCTCTCACCTCAAAGCATTGAACTAACACTTCTGCAATAATGTAACCTACTGTGGCCTTCAGGCCTCTGAGTCCCCAACAGAAAAAGCCTTCTCTTCCCTACCTCCTTTACTCAGTCAACTTATACATGCCTATTTAGCTCCTTCTTCTAGAGAAGTCTCACTTAGTAGAACCCCACTGGAAACTAGCTTCCCTTACAGCCTATGCTCACCCTGCTGCCAGCTACCTGTCTATTATTCATCACACACATTACTTACTTACTGTCTCATTACAACTGGTCAAGGGCACACACTAGGTCTTGTTCAGTTCATATCCCAGCACCTAATAGTGCCTGTCAAGTGGAGGTGCTCAGGAACTTCTGTTCAACGTTTATTATTAAAAGGGAATAGGAGCTGAAGTGATGGCTCAAGAGTTAGAGCATTGGCTGCTCTTACAGAGGACCTAGGTTTGGTGCCCAGTCCCACATGGTGGCTCACAACCATCTGTAACACCAGTTCCAGGGGCTCCAATGCCCTCTTCTGCCTCTCTAAGCACTTGCATATATGTGGTAAACATACACTCAGGCACACACACATTATAAATACATATATCTGTTTAAAAAGTAAATGAGCATTTACAGCTTTCATTGAACCGACAATATTAAAACAATGGGGACCTGAGAAGTTCCACAATTTCTTACTTCACACATTAGAGAACTGTAGACCCAAAAAGATGGTATGTGAAAGGAATCAGCAAAAAATGGAGCAAAAGGCAAAACTTTTGACTCTGCACACAGAGCTATTTCAGTGGAAAACCAAATCCCAAACTAAGCAGAATCTATTTTTAAAATGCTCAGAACCTTGCTTATATTAATACTGGGAGACTATGTCAAGATGGAGCATTGCTATAAAAGGCACACCGACGGCCACCTGGGCAAGGACCACACTAAGCCACACTGACCCGAGCTTCTAGAATACATCCCAGTGAGGTAGTGCTGCTCAGCTGATCCACCCTGTGAGGCAGAACCATGCTGAGGCTGCTGTGACTGAGATCCTGGACTAAACCTCCAGGAGGATGTGAGTTTCATCCCTCTCCATGTGGGTGTCAACCAGTGCTGGAAGCCCCTGAGTGAGGCTCGGCCAAAGGCAAAGTGTTTACTGAGCTTTAGTTCTGAGTCTCCTGGTAAATTTTTATATGAGCAGCATTATGCTAACCCTGAAGACATTTCTCTACTGAGTATACATACAATTTAAAGGACAAAACAATAGAAAATTAAAAGTTATTACTAAATATTAAAATCTGTTTATGGAAATCCACGGATGTTATTTATACTTCTCAGATGGAAGCTAATAATTATAGACCAGTTATTACTTATCAGTATTCTATTTTAAACTGTAAATGTCCGTGGGGCATAGTGTGATAATCAGACACATGAGCACAACGTGAAACAATCAAAGGGAACAACGAGCACGCCCATCTCTTTGAACACTTACCGTCATAGCTCTGTGTCTCTCTAACATCTAAAAAGATAAATTCATTGGACAGTCTGCATTTAGTACTTTAGTACTCATGCACTAGTGAGAGATAAAATAAAAGTTCACTATTTCTGTTATGCTCTGTAGCCTACTGTTTTAAATCAGCCCTTATTAAGTATTGGGCATGGGATAGCTATTTGAAAATGCTCCATTCCCAATGCTTCTGACATGGTGCCAATCACGAGCAGGGCGGAGATCCTGAGAAGGTTGGAGACTGCTGTCTAAATTATTTAGTGAGGAAGCCAAGACTCAATTTCACACTTCACACTGGCTTAGAAATGATCCTATCTTTAAAAACTGGGTGTATTTACACTCATTCTTTTTAAGTCCCAAGGTTACCCTTCTAAATAAATAATCTAGAACGTAAGAAATACATCTGGGCAAGTGGAGCCTAGTGACCTGAGGCAGGGGGATTGGAAGCTGAAGGTCAGCTTGGATATCTTAGTAAAATAATATCTCCAAAAGAAAGAGTGGAGGCTGGAGAGATGGCTCAGCGGATGAGACCCCTGGCTGCTCTCCCAGAGGACCCAAGTTCAATTCCCAGCACCCACATGGCAGCTCCCAACTGTCTGTAACTCTAGTTCCAGGGGATCTGACACCTTCATACAAACATACATGCACGCAAAACACCAGTGTACATAAAATAAGAATAAACAAATCATTGAAAATGTTAAAAAAGAAAGAGAGGTGGGGATACAGCTTGGTGGTAGAGCACTTATCTAACACATGTGACTCCTAGAGTCACTACCACCACCATAAAAGAAAGAGAAAGGTGCAAGGGAGGGAGGGAAGCAGAGAGGAAAGAAAAGAGAGAGGGGGTGGAAGGAAGGAAGACAGATATCTGGGCAGTAATTTTTTTTAAAAAAATCACTAATACGTACCAATATTTAAACAAATAATATGCTAATATTTAAAGCACAGATTGTCAAGAGCTATCAAAAACGTCTGTCTATCTTTAAGAAGAGCTACCAAATAGGAAAACAAAGCAACCCCCACAACAGTGTTAACTAACATGTGCGCAGACATCATGGGGCGACTGTGAGGATGGCCACAGGTGACAGAAAAGACACAGACTGTGGAGGTTTGATCACAAACACAGAATAGAGAAAGGGACACGGGAAGGGAAACGCAGGCAGCCATCAGGCCCTGTTTTGAACTCAGAAGCAGGTGAGGCAGTGTGGACTGAGAGGGGAGGAAGTGAGTGGTATCACAGGACACTGGAGCCCAGAACCTGCTTCCAGTCCTCAGCCACTCTTATCCCGTACCGGGTTTAATTTTCATCACCACCGGCTTTCGGTTTTTGTCCCTCATCTGTCTGATGTCCAACAGGTCATGAGGATTGCCGTTGTGCCGAGGCCAGCAATAGACAAATATCCGAGAGCCACTGCTGCCGCAGTCCACCACAATGCCGTAGTTCACGTTGGGGTTGTTGGTGTCTGTAGCCTCCACGTCTGTGACTCGGGCCAAGTACCTTGTTTAGAAACACACAGGTGCTGTTACTTAAACAGAGCATCCCCTGACTCTAACAGAGAAGGCACACTACAGAAGCCCCACATCATGACCTCCACGTTGTGTAATGATCTCTCTCTCTGGCACTCCTTCTATGGCCAGATGATGGATCAGAAGAAGTCCAAACAAAAGCTGCCCACAGGGAACCTCTAATTCAGGTGCTCAGCTCTCCTTAACACATTCTACAGCTTCCAAAGAGAAAAATGTTTCCAAGGTACAAACATGAACTCAGAACCCAGCTTAAAACAGACAGAAGGAGCCCTGAGGGTGGGACTATCCCAGGGCCTTCCCTGCGGCCAGCTGTCAGGCACTTCCACGCAGTCTAATTTATTAGAGGTAGTCAGCACAGGGTCCAGTTCCTACAGCCACGTGCTCCTTATATGCAGGTCCAGCCATAATGGCGGTGCTAGAGCTGACTGTTCCTGTCCCTCTGATGTCGGTTTGCTGAGTCTAACTAACCATGAGGGCAGCACTATCCTCTGGGAGGCAGTCAGATCGGGAGGAAGGAGACCTCAGAGCTACCCCACCCCTTCCCACCATGTGAGCCGGGACACAGCCTTCACCAGACACCAACTTTACTGGCAACTAGCTCTTAGGCTTCCCAGCCTCGAGAGCTAAGAGAGCTACAACTCTACGGTTTATAAGCTGCCCAGTGTTCTGTTACAGCAGTCAGACCGGAATGCAGTCAGCCAGAAGGTGTGAGTTCCTTCTAGAACGAGTGAGTCTTTATCTTACCTTTGAAATTTCTTGTCCTTCGACAGCCACCCATACTTGCTGCGTATTATGACGACGGAAAGGTATAAGAGGGAGACGGCTGCAGCCAGGATGCTAATGACAATGACTTGGCGTAAGGTGGTGTTCAGAATTCGAGGACAGCCCACGGGAGAGATGCTAAAATGCCAAGAAGCAGGAAAGAGACAGGAAATGCCGATCCTGAAATTCCAAAGACAGATTTTAAAGCGACGTGCTGGGATGAGACCTGGCCTCCCTCACGTGAACAGGTGTTCAGCACAAGCTCCCCCTGCTGGCTGTCTGCTGCGGCCTGCACTTACCACGCTCCAGGTTGCTGTTTGGTTACGGAGCGCAGTATCATAAAACGACATCAGGAGAATGACACCCTGCTGGTTATGATACTCCTGCATGTCTCCCTTTTCTTGGGAGTATTACAAAAATAGACTGCCTTTGTCCAAAAGGAAATCCCAGTTCATAAGTTTAGCCAGATAAACACATACATTTATACTGAAATCCAGTTTACGGATGAAGCCACCAAAGGGAGACTGCAGATACAGAAATGGCCTGCTGTAAGCTACCCCATAACTGCCAGCCGCCCAGTGGACAGAACACTGGGTGTTAACGATTCAACGGCTTAGGAGAAGTGAGATTTTCTTAACAAGCGATTCTAAAGTAAATTTCTCCCCGATGGCCCAGTAATGGGAAAGGCAGTATCTTTCAACAATATTGCCCTAACGACGTCAACAAGGGAACCCTGATTTTAGAAAGAGTCCTCTGAGACATGGTTTACAAACGGGAAGGGTTTCAATTTATGTCATGAAAAAGAGGCAAACCGTAGAGCCGTCAGCAGGCACCACGTTAGGTAAATTTCACTATTCTGTACTTTCTATCCTCTTCGTTTTAAAAAGCACTTCATGGACTAAAACCCCTCACTGAAGGAGATACGCTGTCAACCCACTACAGACTCAGTTTCCCTTCTTCATAGGAGCTCTGACGACACTCCGTGGCAATGTGTCTTCCTCTTCTGCACCTCAGAGGCTCTAGACAGCTATCCTGTGCTAATATAACATCCCAAGACGCCAATGTGCAGGCCTAGACTGCAATTTACACTAACCTTTGTAGAGCTCACCCGGCTATGTTCTTTCTATGACAAGTGCCAACCCCCTCAACCACTGCCCCCCACCTGCCAGGCTCTGTAAGAACTATGATTTTAGACTAGTATAACACAACTGCAAACACTTCTCTCTTGGGATTTAGATTTTCTTCTCTCTTAAAACCCATTTCTTCAGCATCAAAATCTCAGGGTTTACAGGCTAGCGACGAAGCCCTTCACTCACCTCCCCATAATGAAAGGCCGAGGAGCAGGCAATGTTGTGGGAATCAGCTCTTGTCATCCACAATGGCAGATTCAGAGCTGGGGTCTTCATGGAGTCAGAGCTGCCCTGTTTCAGGGTGAGAAAAATCAAGAACAGAGTAATCAAATAAAATGTCTATGGTCCTACCAAGCACATGCTTAAATTCAGCCATACATCATCTGACTTGATCCCTATGTGGAGACTACTGGGTTAGAGCAGCATGCTTGTACATCAATTTCATGCTGTTAGAGATACAGGCCTCAATCAAGAGTTGCTAAGAGCCTGGCACAAGTTATTACTCCAAGCATCCCTGTAATCGCAAAATTTCAGGGCATGAAATAATTACAGTGCAGAAATGTTAAGGGAGATTTAGAGAGGTGGGGATAAGCGGGATTAACTCAACTAACTCGATGGGAAGCATGCATTCATTTGATGGAATACGTTACTAGACTCCGCTTTACTGTACAAAGGACAGTGTTCTGTTCCTGTCACCATTCTCAGCCTTCCTCCAGGCCTCAGCCCGCACATCACAAAGCCAGGGACTCCTTCCAAGCTGCTGGAGCCTGAGGATGGTTTCCAAGTTCTCCAGGTCTTTACTTCCTGGGGCCTCTAAGGACTTCCACAGCCTAGTCAGCTTCTCGGCTCTGGGATCCTGTTGGGGATCCTTGGCTCTGTACCAAAGCTGTCTGCTCTTGAGTCCCCCAAAGTTGTGCTTAGACTCCACTCTCCCCTAACTTAACCACTCCTGATCTGACTCCATTCCGTCTTAGTTTAATGCCTCCAGCTCAGATTCATAAGCAGAACACTCATCAGATAACTTGTTTCTCCAACCCGACTCCTCTTCTGAGTCATGTACACATGCACCTTCAATCATCAGGATCTCCATCTGGATGCTGCGCAGACCACATTTCTATGGAATCCCAGACACTACTCTCCTCTGTCCTGATTCTCATTCCAGGCTCCTCTAATTCTCAGGATCATCATCTTCCCTATCCAACTTCTTAGAATCCTTCCCTGAACTCCTGATTACTTAAAACCCATCCCTTTTGCTTATCACGGTTCTAGGCTAGGCTCTCTCATATCATCTGCACTGTCTTCTCCTTTAGGTTTCTACCCAGGGCTCTCCACGCCACCCTGGGCAGAGATTCTTTCCCTGAGGCCAACACACTCAGATCACAACAGGTCAGGACTCAAAATCTTCCAGTGGCCCCAAGCTTTTCAAACAAATGCTGAAGACTTTGTGACCTCCAGCCCTGCAGGCCCTGGCCAGCTGCTCTGCTCTGACGTCATCATCTGCTCCCTCTTTTCCCAGCATTCCAGCTGTACTGGCAGCCCCCACCAGCTTCTAGCAGTCCACTCACTGTGGCCTGTGGCTTCCCTGCCCTCTGCTTTGGAGCAATCCTTACAGCTTAACACCTGACCTCCCTCAGGTCTTTACTCAGTCACGTCACCTTCTCAGGGGTCAGTAAATACACACACGACTGTCCATCCAGCTCTCACCCTTGATTTTTCACCTTTAACATTTACTTTTTTGGTGTTTTTGTTTGTTTGTTGAAACAGGGTCTCTACACAGCCCCGGTCATCCTGGAACTCATGTTGTAGATCCCGAGTGCTGGGATTAAAGATGTGCCCCACCACACCTGGCATAACATTTCCTTCTTTACTAAATGCCCACCAGTGCTCACTGTGCTCAGGTGTGCTCCAAATGCTCACAGTATTCATTCTCCCAAGACCCCTTCGGGTAAGGAATGCTACTGTGATGTTTTCCCGCGGAGGCAGAGGTGGAGCTGGATTCAAGTGTGTGAACCACACTGCTGTCCCTGTTTGCACCTGTGCACCTGGTGTCTTCATTCTCCTGTGCCGAGATTCCTTCTCTAGAGTGCATGCCACCAGGGACCCTTGGCTGACGGCTGCAGTCCAAGCCACTCAGTTCCGTAAAGGTCCTGACAAGGTGACAAGGGTCAGAGTTCTGGGAAGAACCTCTACATGAGATTTGTCTTTTCAAATCAAAGAGAAACCACTGTCCCCTACATTTCTCTCTTACTGAGGGAAAGAGCCCTAACTCCTCAGATGTGGAAGAGGGCCCCCACACCTGTGGGCTCAGAAAGCAGCTGCCTGCTATGTGCAGCTATTTAAAGGAACTAAACGAAACATTTCATCCAGACACAGTGGCACAGGCTTGTAATTCTGGCTCCTCAGGAGACTGAGACAGGAGGGCTGGGCTGTAAGTGTACCTCCCACCTGGGCGATAGAGTGAACTCGGGAGTAGCCTGGGGGAGTTAGAGAGACCTGTTTCCGAGAAACAGTAGAAAGTAGGCTGAAGGCATAGTACAACTGCAGTGTTTGTCTAGCATGGGTGAGGCTCTGGGTTTATCACTAGAACAGATAATAATGATAATAACATTAAATACAAAAATATAAAATGTTTGAGATCTTCACAGCACTAACCTCTTTCTAAGTGCTCAACAGGCACACATGGCCTCTGCATGGTCTGTGCAAGCACTGAACATGGACCTCAGAGCAAAAAGCTCTTCAGACAGCATCATGGACTCTAACAGATCCCTACACCAAATGCAAGCCGTGGACTGCTCAGCTTCTGTAGAGTGCCCCTCTTTGGGGTCTATGGTTGGAATCCCTCACTCCTGGGGCACAAAGGGAGCATGAGCCTCTGTAAGAGCCTCTCCAACACAGCAGAGGCTCTGGTGTTACACTCCTGTTGACTTTCTCCTTACAAGGCCATCCCAGGCAAGGACCAGTGCCTGTTACACCAGTGATAAACAACTAATAGCTAGGAGTGAGAGCTATAAAGACACACACACACACACACACACAAACACACACACACCATTTGCACTGTGTAAATAAATATAATTAAAAACATTTTAAAAATTCATATAAAACTAAAAAAGCATTTCAATTAACTAAATGTTTAAAATTAGTTTTAATGTATTTTTATAGAATAACTCTTTTAAAGCGTTTTAATATGTGAGAAATTCAATGCCCTAAAAAATTCAATGCCCTAAAGATTTAAATATTTAAAATACCCATTAAAAGGAAAGGTGATAATATAAGCAAATTCTGACATAATCATAAAAGAATTAAGGCCTTTCTCCAAATGATAGCAATGTCTCAAACCATAAAAGAGAGAAAATATAACTATGTATAATTTTAAACCTTCCTATGTTAAAATAACAACAACAAACCTTTCTCAAACACACATAGCTTGGGAAGATAACTTGTACCATTTGAGAAAAAGGTAACATTTCTGGGGCTGGAGAGATGGCTCAGTGGTTAAGAGCCCTGGTTGATCTTCCAGAGGACCCAGATTCAATCCCAAGCATCCACATGGAAGTGTCTGGAATTCCAGCTCCAGGGGTCTGATGCCCAGAGTTCTGATGGCTGGAACCTCCAAAGGCACCCACATTCATGCACACATACCCACATGCAGACATACATACCTACACAAACAATAAAAGTAATTTTTTTTTTTTTTTTACAAAAAGGTAGCCATTCTTTACTTATAAAACATTCACATGAAGTAATAAAAGAAGTGTACTAACACAAAAACAGGCAAGGGTAATTGACATTAGCATAAGAAATGATGCAACTTCAGGGGCGTGCAGACAGACAGAAGGAAAACAAGACCTGACAACTATCAGACTTGTAGAAGTTTTAGGGGTAAGGAGATGGGGTCATAAAGTACAGTTGACTACAATCTGAGCAGGTACTAACCTAGAGGCATATGAGTGACTATATATACAGACAGGTTCAATGTCTCTATATATGTCTAGAAACTCACCCTTGGGAAACAATAGGTAAAATTTGACTGAAACATGTATAAAACATTGTCTTGAATGTCCACTGTGAAGCTGGAGATGTCACTCAATAGATGAGTATACATCTTGCATGTGCAAGACCCTGGGTTCCTTCCCAGCACCATAAAAACACGAGGAAGGCTAACGTGACTTGTGGTGAGGGCACATTTACACACTGGAACAAAACATGACTATTCAAGGTGATGGTGTACTCCATACTTGACATGGCAAGAGCACTACCACCTACAAATGAGAACATTTTACCACATTTGATTTTATTTTTCTTTATGCGTATGTGTGTACAGACACACACATGTGTGCATGCCTGTGGCAGTCAGAAGAGGGCATCAAATCCCTTGAGGCTGGAGTGCTTATGAGTCACCTGATGTGGGTGCTGGGGATTGACTATGAATTCTCTGCAAGAACAGCAAGCACTCTTAATCACTGAGTGATTGAATCTCTTCATCTCCAGGGCTTTCTTTTTAAGGTATGAGAGGATTTTGACCAAAAAAAGTCCATAAATTACTTATTACTTTCACTCAGGACACATGTAAGGCTGATTGCTGCCAAGAAGTCACAATCCTGTAACTTGATCTTAAAAATGTAAATTCCAACGGCCACTTCTGCACCTAGGAATCTTGGCACCAGAGCTCAGGCAGGCAAATGCCTAATAATGCTGTCATGTTTCAAACAAGTTCTAAATTGCACCAGGCCTATTACCAGAGAGGGCAAGAACCTTGGTGAGTTTAGCTTCAGGGTCGTCCCTAGCAGAACATCATGGAGGGGAGTAAAGCCTGTGGTGGTTTGAATAAGAATGGCTCCCACGAGCTTCATATATTTGAATGTTTAGTTATTAGGGAGTGGCACTGTTTGAGAAGGATTAGGAGGTGTGGCCTTGTTGGAGAAAGTGAGTCATTGTAGGTGGCTTGGAAGTTTCCAAAGCCCAAGCCAGGCCCAGACAATCTTTCTCTGCTGGTGGATCAGGATGTGACTCTGAGCTACTGCTACAGTCCCATGCATGCTGCCATGCTCACACCATGATGTTAATGAACTCAACCTCCGGAACTGTACCCACGCCTCCAGTTAAATGGTATCTCTACACAGCCACAGAACAGTAACTAAGACAAAGCCCATCTGGTCCATGGGGCAATTTCTTGGTGAGTCTCCCCCATTATGTCTGTGGGAGGGCGTCAGGTCCCCTGGAAGTGGAGTTACAGACAGTTGTGAGCTGCCATATGGGTGCACGGTATTGAACGTTGGTCCTCTGGAAGAGCAGCTAGTTCTGTTAACCCCTGAGCCATCTCTCCAGCCCTGTCTCTCCTACTACAAAAAAAAAAAAAAAAAAAAAAAAAAAAAAAAAAGATACACAGCAGCCTTGAAGCTTATTTGGTGAAAACCACAGACACAGTAAACAAGTATTATGGGACTTGGGTTAGTCAGACTCTTCTCCCGAGATAAGCACCTGGGAGAAAACCTTTCACAGCGGAAGGGCTCGTTGTACCTCATGGTTTTAGAGCTCACGGCAGAGCAGCACACATCATGGCAGCCAGGAAGCAGAAAGGGGAGAGAAAGAGACCGCTGAGCTAGCCCTCACGGGCTTTCTCCTTTTCCTCTGACTCCATCTATGTACGTAGCCTATTGGGTAGTACCTCGTATTCAGGGTGCTCTAATCCGCTCTGTCAGTCCTCCATGGAATCTCCCTCACAGGCATGGCTGAAAGGGGCATGCCTTACTAATCAATCTCTGAGGCATTTCTCAATCCAGTCAACAGCCGACAGTGGCCATCGCAACACGCCTGAATTCAGCCAGTCAAATCCAGGCTAGACTCCAGGAGAGTCTAACTTCCGAGTTAGAAAGCTTGAGATGACATGGAGTGTTTCCAAAACTATCAAAGGACAATCGCAAACCCTGGGAGAGCCTGTAAGACATGGCTGCCCGTGCGCTTCCAGGTGAAGGCTGCTGCGCTGCAGGGACTCAGCTATCGGTGGCGAAAGGCATGGCGAAACAACTTGAAGACGTACAGAGCTGCACGTGTGCTCCGTAGTTCTTCTATATTCATGTCCAACGGTCATTTTAAATAGCACGTCCTGGTCCATCTTTCCCTCCCCCACTGCTCACGTACTACTCTGGCACCACTCTGAATGGCCTTCTTCAGACACACCTTCCCTGCACCGGCTCTGCCGTCTCCCCCGGAACGATTTTCCTCCAGTCCCAGGTCCATATCCAGTTCATTAAAGCCCTGAAACCTTAAACTCAGTTAAGCCAAGTATGGATAAAATATGTCAACTTCTGAATTCTCCAGGTGTAAGAGAGGTATCACCACCACTAACATGGTTACCTGGTCCTCAGCTTTGAGTCTCACTTCTCCTGTACCAACACTCCATCATTCATTAAGTCCTGTCAATTCTTTCCTGTCTGTATATTCATATGTGTGCAGGTACACATGTGCTCGTGTGTGTGTGTGTGTGTGTGTGTGTGTGTGTGTGTGTGTGTGTTTTCAGGGAAACAGCAGCTGCATCTTTCTTAGTGCCTCTTTCTCAATCACTCGCCATTTTAATTTCTGAAACAAGCTCTCTCACTGAACCTGGAGTTCATGAGCTGGCTAGGCTGGTTACCAATGAGCTCCAAGGATCCCTGCTCCCCATCCTCCCGCAGTGCTGGGATCTGAACTTGGGTCCTCACACTTTCACAGTAAACACCTTACCAACGGTGCCACCTCCCCAGCCCCAGGATCCTGTCAATTCTTCATCCGGCATCCCACACATCTAGGGTGACCACAGCAGACAACATTACTTCAAGACAGATCTTGTGGTGAACTGCTTCTGCCTTCACTGAAAATGTTCTTTCTGAAACACTACCTTCAAAGTATGACCAAAGAAAAACCTGAAAGCCTGAAGATCAATACCAGCTTCTCTGGGTAGCACTTGAAATCCTCAATCCATCAACTATTCGGATACTGTATCAACAACCTGTTCTAGCCTCACTCAATATCTCTGGGCTTTGGCAGGGTGGGCCTGTTCCACACAAGCTCTTCCAATCCTGGCCTCTGGCTTTTAATAATGCTGCTCCCTCCTCACATCCTGCTTGCACTATCACTGTCTTTCAAGGCCATTGGGCATTATTCTTTAAAAATCTAGATTTAGCTTGTTAGACTTTCTAATGTCTTCCCACACTCCAAATCTCATGATTCACACGGAGCCTATTTTGAATAAACATGCTGAACAAACACATAGAGAAGACAGATCCGTAGATCAGTTCTCATGTTTGTCTCTTCTCAAAGTCTTGGATCACACATTTCCTGATAGGTCTAAAAGAATGGAAGCCATGAATTCAGTGAGCAATAGAAACAGGTAGTAGCGGCTGGCAAGATAGCTCAGGCAGGTAAAAACATTTACTGTCCAAGCCTAACTCTTTGAATTCGTTTCCTAGAACCTCTACAAAGTGGTCCTCTAAACTCGACATGGGATGAGAAAAGTGCATCCCCCCCCTCCACACACACATACACACACATCATCCACTCATACACATATACAATAATAATAAATTAAATTTTAAAACAAGTGGTAAGTCAACATTAAGATAGGCAAGAAAATAAAAAAA
>CABHPQ010147037.1:0-17089 GCA_902168405.1 Peromyscus aztecus
CCTCCTAGAGAATCTGCTCCAAGTCTCACACAAGCTGACAGTCAAGAATTCCAGTACAGGCTGGACTTGGTGTGGATGCCTTTAATCCCAGCACTCTGGAGGCAGAAGCAGGTGGATCTGGATCTCCTTGAGTTCAAGTCAGCCTGCTTTGCAAAGTGATTTCCAGGCCAGCCAAGGGCTAATCTGAAAAAAAGGAATTTTCAGCACCATTAACATTCGCCATCAATGTTGCCAACATAGAATGTCCTTTTTATATAGAGTCAGGAGAAATGATGACCTACAAGTCCATTACTGGAATAAGAGGCACTTTATCAGGCAAGTCATTAAACAGCATTAAGGAGAGAGGAGAGGGATCCAGCCCCAGATCCAGCTCAGGGTTCCTCAGCTTCAGCACTGTTGACATTTGGGACTCTAATTCTTTACTGAGGCTGTGGTCAGTATCTCTGGCCTCTGCCCACAAGATGACAGCAGTATTCACAACCCCGTTTTCCCCATTGTTCTATTTTTTGAAATAGGGTTTCATTATGAAGATCAGACTGGCCTGGAAACCACAGATCTGCCACCTCTGCAGGGAATTAAATGTGTGAACCACTACCTTGACAACCAAAAATGTCTTGATTTTGAAAATGCCTGAAGGGAAGGACAGACCCAGATTCAATTCCCAGCTCCTAACTACCTGTTACTCCACTCCCAGGGGTTCCCACACCCTCTTCTGGCTTCTGTAGATACTGAACTCACGGGGTGCATAGATACACATGCAGGCACATAAAAATAAATCTCAAAAAAATTACACACATGCCCTGGGAAAGGTGGGAGTGGTACAGACTGCCTGTGGCTGAGAACCAAGTCTGGCTGTATAGAATAAACATCAGAGGATGAGAATCGGGGCTGAGCACGTGGCTCATCCATACAGTACATGCTTAGCATGCATGAAGCTTTCAGTCCCCAGGCATCGCCAATGTTTGAATCTGAATTATCCCTAGTAAGCTTGTTTAGAATGCCTGGTTTCCAGCCTGGGGCACTGTTTTGAAGACTGGTAAGTAGGTAACTAGGGAGCCTGTGGAGGTTACACCTGCCCTAGGTTTACCCAACACTGTAAGCAGTACTCTCCATCCTCTGCAGCAGCAGACAGGCTCATTCCCTTACCATGCCTTCCTCAGCATGCCGGACTGCACTCTGAAAGAGTCAAAATAAACTCCCCTTTGTTTCTTTATTTATTTATTTATTCATTTATTATGCATACAGTGTTCTGCCTGCATCCCTGCAGGCCAGAAGAGGGTACCAGATTTCATTACAGATGGTTGTAAACCATCATGTGGCGGCTGGGAATTAAACTCAGGACCTCTGGAAGAACAGCCAGTGCTCTTAACCTCTGAGCCATTTCTCTAGGCCCTGTCAGGTATTTTATAACAAAAAAAGTAAGAAATGCAAATATAAATTTAGCAATGTATTTTGAAGGCAAAGTTTAAATCCAGCTACTTGCAGTGCTAAGACTGGATCCCTGCAGGGCCTTGCAATGTTAGGAGAGTGCTCTATGGGGACCACATCCTGAGCCCACATAACCTATTTGTTGAAATAAGCGCCATATTGCAGCAGACTGTAGCCCATATTAGGGTCCTAAGGTCAGTTCCATCATTAACTAAGTCAATCAATAAATGAAATGTCACTGGAACACTATACAGGTATTTATTATAAACATACTAGGTACAAAGTCACTGTAAAAATATAAATTTATATAGACTACACTTTCTGACTATGCAGCATTAGTGTAAGGAATTAGTAAAGTGAGGAAGCTAACATTAGATCTTAAAAACAATAAACCAGCTAATGACGTTCACTGTACTGTACTTCGGCACATGGGCAGCTTCAGACCTATTAAAGCTGTACGTAACAAACCACCACAGGCGTAAGACAACAGCTCCTTGCTCAGGAGCACTATTTCTCTCCCACTAGGTCAGTCTCAGAGAACATGGGGCACAGTGCTGCATTAGGACGGCAAACAAAAGCATCCTCTCCCAACTCAGACAGCTGTTCCAGGGAAGACACAGAAGGGTCGTGGTCTTTTAACATGTCCGGCAGCTGTAAAGCCTTGTCTTGAATGCGTCGTGAACGCCTCACTGGTGTGAGAAACTTTAGCTCTTTAAATGTGGAATTTTTACCATGTTGTATCTTCTTTTTCATACTGAAAAACACAAAAATATTTCACAAATTCAAAAACATGTTCAAGTGTTTATCTTATACTTTTATTGTTTCTCAGAGTGTACTTCTTTCTATGTGGCAACCACGTGACAGACTGTCTTATAGCGAGGGATAGGTAACACAAGTTCCTAGAAGTGAGCAATTTGCATTATGTGGGCACTCGAGTAGCTGTAAAAGCCTGATTTCTCACTTCCGAGCACTACAGCTATTAATACACTGATAAATGTAAACCAAAAAATGTCTTCATTTTGAAAATGCTTGGAGGGAAGGACCCAGGTTCAAATCCTAGCCTCACACGACAGGTAGCTTACAACTATCTAAAGTTATTCCAGTCCCAGGGGAATCCAACACCCTCTTCTAGCTTCTGTGGGTATTACACTCATATGGTGTAAAGATACACATACAGGCCAAACACTCACATACAAAAAAATAAATTTTTAAAAAAATGCCTGGGGATTTTTTTAAAAGGAGCAGTGGTGCTCGCATTTAATCCCAGCACTCTCAAGTTAGAGCCAGGCAGATCTCTGTGAGCAAGATCCAGACAGGCACCAAAACTACACAGAGAAATCCTGTCTAAGAAAAAAATGCCTGGGGAAAGGTGAGGGTGGTACAGATTGCCTGTGGTGGAAACTAAGTCTAGCTTTTGCAAAGCCGCACCGTGTAGGAAAAAACAAAGCCAATACAGTAATTGAAAGGTGAAATGTCCCAACGACCTTATACTTGGAAATTTTTTTTTTTTTTTTGGTTTTGTTTGAAACAGGGTAGTCTAGGCTGGACTTCAATCCACAGCAGCCTGCCTGCCTCAGTCTCCCCAGTGTTGCAATTACAGACATGAGCCATCATGATCAGGGCTCTGGATTTGACCCTTAGCATTAACATTTTATTAAACAAAATTACCACTGAAGTGGGAAAACAAATCCCATTCCATTTTAAACATTTACCTTTGTAAGCATGGTGTAGAAGATACATTATATCTAATTAGGCAGCCTGCTTCCGATTTTGAATCAGGGGTTATAAAATCGTCGTTTTGATCTTTTATTGTGCTGTCTTGGTTGTCTTCACAACCTTCAACGTTTCTTTGACACTCAATCTCCTCTCCTGGATTTCCTGGTTCTAGATTGACACTTGTTTCTTCAATTTTGACTTCCTGGGTATGTCCCTTGGTTGCATGAGCCTCCTCACTGTTTTCTCCTATAGAAAAATTTGAAGATTTAAACTTAAAATTTCAAAATGACAGAACCAAACTGCATCTCCCAATCATTACTTTTTCTATGTACAGACTGCTGCCAAGGGTTTAACATTACTTAATATCCTTTGTGCAGATACAAATTTAAGAAGGAAACCATCCCAGTTCTTAAGATTATGTCCCATGAAAGACAGCTGAAGAACAACTATTAAATGAGCAAACATTGGAAGTGAAGTAAGATCAAAGGGTTGTTGGTACCTATGAAAAGGAATGTACTAGCTAGATTAATGTCTACTTGACACAGGCTAGAGTCATTTGGGAAGAGGGAATTTCAATTGAGAAAACACCCACCCAAGACTGCTCTGTGGACAAGCCTGTGGGGCATTGTCTTATTAATGACTGATGTAGTTGGGCCCATCCCATAGGGAATGGTGCCACTTCTGGGTGTGTGGTCCTGAATAATATAAGAAAACAGATTAATTAAGCCTCCCAACTTGGCAGACTTCATCTGCTCAGGTATAGCCCACACCAGCTGGAAGAACAGACCACACCAATCTGAGAAGTGGACTTCAGCAGCTCAGGTACAGACCACACCAGTTGAAAGAACAGGTGTAGACCACAAAAGTCAGAAAAAGAGGCCACACCAGTCAGAAGAACAAAAACCCCCTGCTGTAGCAAAGGCCAAGCTAACTACCAAAAAGCTAGATCCCAACATGGACAGAGACTCCCTACTAGATCAGGGATCACACTGGCCACTAGAAATCCAGGCCACAAATACTAGAAGACCAAAAAGGAAACAAACCAAGGAACAAAACACCCATCCAACAAGGACAAACTCAGAAATCAGGATCTAGACCTATAATCATCCCAAAACCAGATTCCTAAATTCCATTGTAAGAATACAGTCAACAACAGCCAGGGCAAAACCGCACCACCAGCAAGACCTGAATATTCCAAAGCAGCTGAAGCACAAGAAAATGACCTTAAAAACAACTTGACCAAGGTTAACTCAAGATTAGATCATCTAAATAGACCTATAACCCCTAAAGAAATAGAAGCAATCATTAAGTCTTCCAACCAAAAAAAAGCCCAGGGGTAGATGGTTTGGGTGCAGAATTCTACAAGACTTTCAAAGAAGCGCCAATACCAAAACTCTTCATATTATTCCACAAAATAGAAACAGAAGAAACATTACCAAATTCTTTTTATGAGGACACAGTCACCCCAATACCCAAACCATACAAAGATATGCCAAAAACAGTTTTGTTGATATTCCTGGGAGGTCTGCCCTTTTCTGAACAGAAAAGGAAGAGGAGTCAGGGAGGAAAGGGGAAGGGAAGGAATAAGAGGACAGGAGGGGGGAAAACTGAGGCTGAGATGTAAAATAAAAAAAAAAATAAGTAAAAAAAAAGCAGGTTAAGCAAACCAGGGAGAGCAAGCCAGTAAGCAGCACTCCTCCATGGCCCCTGCCCTGCTTGAGTTCCTGCCCTGACTTCTCTCAGTGATGGACTGTGATGTAGAACTGAAATAAACCCTCTTCCCCCCTAAGTTGCTTTAGGTCATGTTTTACACAGCAATAGAAACCAGGACTAAAACAAGGAATTATGCTTAGGGCACAGGGAGATAAGGAGGGAAGGCTTCAAAAGTAACATTTAGAATGAGTCTAGAAAACAAGTACTTGACAAGACCAAAGATCTTCTGAAAAAAAAAAAAAAAGAAAGGCTGTTGTGCTGGTGATTACAGTCACAGCATGGCCAGCCCTAAAGACATCCACTCAATTTCAGAAGCAGGTCAATGGAAGTACATGGAGAAGACCTGACTTTTAAAAAGTTAAGTAAAATAAAAGGAAAACCGAACCAGTAGACTTTAGCAAAATTACAATTCACCTGAAGGAAAACTTACCCAAATTAACTTTTTCTTGACTCTTCATTGTTAGAATTTCTATGACTGTTTGTCGCATCTCTTCAATAGGCTTAAATTTAAAAAATGTTTTTTAACAAAGGAGTTTACATGGTCAAAAATAAGGTTATTTCAATAGAAAATATTAGACACAGTGAAAATTTTTCCAATCTTAAACATTTGTTGTTAAGATTGAAAATGTTTTTTTTTTCTTCAACTTAATAGAATAAGAAAAGTGAACTTAAAGGACAGAATTTTATCATTAAAAGAAAAAAAATCCTCAAATTTTTAAGCCTTTGATAACTAATAATGCTTAGTTACAAAATTAATGAGCAGATGGAAAGTTATCCTCTGTTCTGTAGCTGATTATACTGTCTAAAAGCTCTTTTTAAAAAACATTTTAAGTCCTAGGTCTATTTTGTCTCACACTATTAAATCCATCACTGAATATCTTAAGGTTGGTCAACCCAACACATTTCACATGTTCAAATTTCATTATCTGATAGATATTGAAAGCACTTACTCTGTTCCTTAGAGCCACCATGCTTGGTAATACAAGATTAGTTATGAAATGGAAGCCCTGGCTCATAGTCCTAGTTTCAGAATTCAGTCCTAGAATAATCAGTTTTCCATTTCTTGGTCAGTTTTGGTTCTTGTTTCCCAATGTCTGCTTCAGTGTCAGCTCTTTCTCTACAGTTTCTATCTCCAGCCTTGGCTCTCACTTTCACATCACTACGCCAACTGAATGACATTACGTAATGTCCCTTCTGGTCCATCATAGGAATCACACAGGAGGTTATTTTGTGCTAAAATATTCTGTTTCATTAAATTTATATTTCAGCATATATCTATTTTCTGAAGTCTTATAACCCTTAGTACACAAATGAAAAGTTCTAGAAGGTTGAAAAACATGCATAATACAATCCTTGTAGCCTTCACTGTTTCTTCTGCTACATACTGAATCCTGTGCCTCCATGTTCTACTACTGACCTATACTTCCAGGTCCTTTTGTGGCCTTTAAATACTCATTACTACTACATATAAAATCAATCTTATCAAGTTACACTGTGATGTGCTCCAAAATAACTCTGAATTGTTTACACTGTAAAACTGAAGATCAGTACATTTTGATCTTACCTGAGCCCCTGCCAGAATGGCCTTCTCATAGATTGAGATAATATTTTCAATAGGACTTGTGATTGGTTCAATACGTACAAGACATATCCAATATTTAACAAGTTTTTTGGCATCTGGAATATTATGAATCAGGTCATTCAATGTACCTAAAATTTCTTCTTTTGGGCATCCCTAAAATACCAAGAGATAAAATGTGTGAGCTACAAATTATGAATCATGCACAACTAATAAACCTGACTATAATCAAGAACAGTGAGCAATATAAAAAGTTCCTAGTGGGAGCTGGATAAACAGCCTAGCAGTCAAGAGCATGTGATGCTCCATCAGAGAACCTGAGTTGGTTCCTGGAACCCATGTTGGGCAGCTCACAATTGACTATAAACTCCAGATTCAGGGACCCGACACTTTCTAGCCTCCACTGGCATCTGCATACATGTGGTACACATAAATGAGAGGGCTGGGGAGCCAGACCAGAGCCAGGACAGGTTTCTAATAGCCCTGCTGGGGACCAGGCCTTAGTTTCAGCTTACTGGATGGAACTGGCTGTAGCTGAGCTAGCGGTTCTCAGGAAGACCACAGCTCAGAGGCAACCAATCAGCAGGTGCCCCACAGCCTTCTGGGGGCTCAGCAGATGGCCCCCCCCCAGCCTTCTACTAGCTAAAGATAGCTTTTCCTGCCCTTCTGTCAAGAAGCCCCTAACCATTTCAGCCCCCAACCAATCAGCTCCCAGACTAATCTTTCCTCTACCAATCAGCACCAAATTAAATCCCTCCTCCCTGGAACTCCCTTAACTCTGCTTAAAAAGAGCTTGTGACCTCCCTTGGGGGTCGATATTTGCCACCCCAACATGCTGGAAATAAACGCTCTTGCTAAATCGCATATGTGACTGTTGGTCGGGGTCTTCTCTCGGACCCTAACAATAAACTCATTTAAGTACATAAATAAAATCTTTTAAAAAACATTTCTAAATTATAAGATGTACAAAAATGAAGGCTCTACCTAGAAGGCGGGAGAGATGGCTCTGTGGTTAAGTTCCCAGTACCCACATGGTGGCTCACAACTATCTGTAACTAGGGTTCCGGGCGATCTGACACCCTCTTCTATCCTCTGCAGGCACCAGGCACACACATGGACATACATACAGGCAAAACAGCCATTCATATTTTATAAAGGACTCTACCTTATTAATCAGGTTCAGGCATTCAGAAATGGTCTTGTTTACTTTTTCAGTAAATAGTCTCTGTTCATCTTCTTCTGCCATGGTAGTCCAAAAGGACTCGACTGGGTTTTCACTTGGCCCTTTGGGCTCAGACTGATTAGCTATTAAATTAGGAGGCCTTTTTAGCCCTTTCCCTTTGCCAGTTCTCCACTCAGTCATTCGAGCTCTACAAGCAGAAGCAGTATATTAACATTACTTTGATTTTGATGGTGGCATCCTGCTAAATGGAGTAGGTGAATATATTTCAAATCTGGGGCCGGAGAGATGGCTCAACAGCACCAGCTGCTCTTCCAGAGAACCCTGGTATGAATGATTCCCAGCATCCTCATGTGGTTCACAACCATGTGTAACTCCAGTTCCAGGGGACCTGACACCTTCTTCTGGCCTCTGTGGGTACCAGGAACACACATGGTGGATAGACATCCATGTATGCAAAACATTCATATACAAATGAAGAAAACTTTAAGTCTATACATAGTTCTAAACTGGTGGAATATGCAATGTATTATTTGTTTGCAGAGGTGAACTCTTGAACATAACAAGATCAAATATGTTCAAAGGATCCAAGAATGGGAGCTAGGGAGATGGCTGAGAGGTTAAGGGTGCTTACTGCTCTTGCAGAGGACCCGGGTTTGGTTCCTCACACCAACATCAGGAGGCTCACAACCACCTATAACTCCAGTTCCAGAGGAGCCAATGCCCTCTCACACACATCCCTGGGAGGCCTGCTTTTTTCTGAAGGGAAAGGGAGGAAAAGTGGATCTGGGGGAGAGTGGAGGTGAGGAGAGGAACTGGGAGGAGTGGAGGGGAAACTGCTGTTGGGATGTAATGTTTGAGAAAAGAATAAAAATAAAAAAAAAAATAATACAAAAAAAAAAAAAAAAAAAAGAACCAAAGAATGCATTTTCAAATGGCTATGTTATAAATATTTCTCAATTGTTATTAACGTTCAGCTGAGATCAAAAGCAACCAGCAAACTACACTTAAAACATACAACTTTTTGGACTTATTATTTCCTATACACAAATGTGATTGCGTAGCAGAAAATAATCGATTAAAGAAATTCTAATACATTCAAGGAAATTACAAGTCAAATTCACAAACGGTATTCTACTGAAAATTAAGAAGACTGAATTTTGTCTACTTACTTTCTCTCTTCTGTGGTTTCCCTGGGCAGAACTGATCTATGAACAGTTGCTCCTGCTACTGTGTATCTGCGCTGGTCAACAGTTTTTGACTTTTCTATCAGTCTGGTAGTAGACAAATTAGTCCTGGCTACACCTTCAGACGTCACGCTTCTTGACGGTGCCTTATCTCTTTTTCTGTCCTCAGGACGGGTATCAACAACAGACGCAACCGCTTCTGATCGTAGTGATTCTTTTTTGAAAGGCCCTTTTCTGACCGTCACATTGGCAAGGGCCCTGCCGAGGCCCTGTTTCACAGTGCCCTGGCTATCACCGTGGAGGCTTCTAATAGGTGGTCGCACAAGTGTGTTCTTGGATGTAGTGCTCACAGACTTAGCGTTGACACCCTTGGTGGCAGCAGTCACGTTTGAGGCTCTTATGCTGATGGTGTTTGCAGACACAGACTGAGCCTTTGCAGTTTTGGACACAGTAGCAGGAAGTTTCTTGCTTGTTGCCGGATTCTCACCTTTGACATTCGGAAGCTTTCTAAATGAATTAATCTTGGACTGAACAACCTGGCCATGATAATAGCCAAGCGCTCGTTTTTTGGGCACGTTAGCATGCTGTCTGGGCTTTTCTGGTGTTGCTTGCATCTTTTTATTGTCTTTAAGGTGACTTGCCTGGTCTGACGTCATCGTCTGTCCTTGGAAATCACCTCGAGTTGATAATAACTGCACAGCTTGAATGTTATCCTTCGGGTTGTGTCTTTCTGAACTGGTTACGTCACCAGCTTTTAATGGAATGCAGTTCCTTGTGTTTCCAATATTTTCTTTATCGGCCTACAAGAGTTAAGAGGACTCAGTATTTCAGAACTCATTTCTTCATAACAATGTAGGAAAGGTCTGAGTGCTACTCACATATCTTACCATTTCTGTTTTGTGTTTCAGAACTCTCTTCCCTTCTTGGACCTGATCTTCAGACGTCTTCACTTTCTGATCTCTATTAGTTTAAAAAAATTAATTAGTTCTGTATGAAGGAGATTTACTTTTAGGGGAGGAAAGGGAGCTTGTGTGCACAAACTAAGCAAATGCTCTACCACTGAGCTACAGTCAAGGTCCCACATTTTAAATTTTAAATTGAGGCAAGTGAATTAAGATTTGTGCAGTTAATGGAGTAGACAAGATGCATTTAAAGCCTTAGTCCAACTTTTTTTTTTAGCCATAGACTAGTATAGTATCTGACTATCCCTGAGCAAATGATACCAACTGCATGTAAAATCAAGATAGGAAATAAAATATTTGTCAATTAGACATTCCAGTATTCTAACAGATTCACAAGTTCAGAAAGTATGCTAAAATGTGGGAACCATGTTATTTGGTAGAACTGACAAAATCTGGTATTTTAGAGCTAATGAAACTTTAATTCCTAACAACTGCAGAGGAAGATTATCACCCTCCAACTCTGCTTTTCTACTGGATGAAGTCCACCTAGGCAGAGGGCCACCTGCTGTCCTCAAAGTCACAGATTCAAATATTAGTCACACCTAAAAGATTCCCTTCTTCTGTTTTGTTTGTTTTTGTTTTTCAAGACAGAGTTTCTGTGTAGCCCTGGCTGTCCTGGAACTGGCTCTATAGACCAGGCTGGTCCCCTACTCACACAGCTGGGACAGCCCTGTCCCGGAGTCCTGGGATTAAAGGTATGTGCCACCACGCCTGTCCTTAAAAGATTCTTTTACTGCAACATCTAGGCTACTGTTTGATCAAACAACTGGACATTGTAGCCCAAAAGATACATGAAATCACCCATCACCGCTGCAGTGGTACCAATCTCTGATCTGTACTTGTGGGCAGAAGGAATTCAAGTTTGAGCCCAGGGTGTTTAGAATGCAGACTTTCAAAACCAAACACTGGCTGTTACAGCACAGCACAGCTCCTAAGTCAGTATCCCAGTACATACACATACACTTTGCTATAAAACTGTTTTCTCTTGGACCAGTGAGATAGCTCAGCAGATGCAGCTGCTTGTCACCAAGCCTGACTACCTCAGTTTCATTCACAGAGCACATGTGCCTGAAGGTCACTGTGGCCTGCATATGTGTACCGTATCTTGTATGCACCTGCACAAGTGGGTAAGCAACTGAATATACACAGAGAATACCTTTTTTAAAAAACTGTAATTGTTGCCCTGGAAGAGTTTGAACATATATAGAAAATGACGATCTAGTGCATCGTCCACATAAAGGAGCCACAGGTACAAATTGAGATGTGCGGAAAGTGCTAATACACGCCAGATTTTTTGAAGACTTGATACCAAAAGAGAAGGTCAAATGCCATCATAGTGCTTTTTCTTTTGTGGTGCTTTTGGTGGCAAGCATTCTACTACTGAGTGAAATACATGTCCAGGCCTCTTAATGCTTTTAAATATCACATGTTGAAGTAATAATATCTGGAATCATAACTGTATTTATTATTGTGTTATTAAAATTTATTTCATTTTTTAAAGTTAAATATGGTTAGTAGGAAAGTAAAAGTTATAAATGTGGCACATGTTAGGTTCTTACTGGACAACTCTAATGGAATTCTCACAACTGAATTAAACTTGACCTCACCTGGATATCTGATTTCCTTGTTTGTATGAAAACATTGTTTTTCGTGTTAACAGATATTCCTTGAGTTTTTCTTTTCTTTGTTCTAAAGAGGAAGGAGTAACAAAGTCAACTTTAGTTAAAACATCAAATGTGGTTGAGTAACAGTTATTTCACTTGGAAAATTATTTTGAGATAGTATTGTCTGCACTGATGTAGAAGTAATTCAAATGAATAGAACTGGTGTTATAAAGAATTTGCTAACAGATTTGCTTAGGAGACATTAAATCACACGAAGTAGAGTTTAGCTAAGCCAGCACAGCCCCCACAAACACTCCACAGGGAAGTGAGGCTAACCAGGCAGGTTAGAGTAAGATTGAAGATGCTAGGATGTAAATGCTTAGTCACTAGACTTGACCAGCCTTTGGGCTCTAGTCAGATACGAAGGACATTTCCTCTAACAGGCTGCTCAAGGTGGGCAGAGTAGGGTCACAACCACCAAGTCCTGGTCTGCTATAAAAGTCCTCTGTGCTCTTATCAGTAAATCATAATTCTGCCAGGTAGGCAGGCAAAATGACCCTAGGTAACAGCTATTATGATTAATAACAGTAGCCCGGCGGCAGTGGCACATGCCTTTAATCCCAGCACTTAGGAGGCAGAGCCAGGGAGATCTATGTGAGTTCGAGGCCAGCTTGGTCTACAAAGTAAGATCCAGGGCAGGCACAAAAACTACACAGAGAATTCCTGTCTCGGAAAAAACAAAACAAAAAATAACAGTAGCAAAATTACAGCTATGAAGTAGCAACAAAAATAATTTTATGTATGGTTTGGGGTCACCACAACATGAATAACTGTTTTAAAGGGTTGCAGCATTAGGAAGGTTGACACCACTCATATAAGCTATTGAAATCTTCTCTTCAAGGCCAGCTCTTCTTTGGGTGTTAGCCAAAACCTAGTTAAGCACTCTTAAAGAGCCTTTCCTTCATTACTCTCTCAGGATCAGCGAGATGTCAAAAAAAAGTTAAGATGTAAATTTGAAGTTATATCTCTAATAAGGGTTCGATCTTTTAGATAAGATAAATTAGATAAATAAAGACAGAAACAAAACCATAAAAGCTTGAAGCCAAGCCACAGAGGTCTGACCATGTCAAACAGGACTTAATGGACTTAACGGTTAAATTGATCTAATATTCCTATGCATATCATGGTCTATTAATGTTGACAAAAGCTGACTTAAAGATGTGTGTCTTGTCACTTGTGTCTTTGCTAACTTTGTTAAGCTTTAACTAACTGGAGAAACTGAGTCATACAGAGCTGTGGTAAAAATTAATTGTACACCTTTTTTTATTCTTCTGTCTCCTGATGACAACCAATCTTCTTGTTCTCTGCTATAATTATACTCTTGTGATAAAATGAGCTACTGAATATAAAAGCTCTATTAAATTGACAGACTATAATTGTACTTTTGTGATAAAGTGAACTACTGAATATAAAAGCTCTGTTAAATTGACTTAAGATTTTTTTTTTTAAACTACACTACCCAGGAGAAAGAGGTTTCCAGTTTCTCCATGGACTGTATTTATTGTATAAAGTGTATTTTGGTGCTAAAAGAACTTCAATTAAAAAAAAAAACCTCATTTTTAAGGCTCAGGAATTTTAACAGGGATAAATTACCTTAGTACAAAATCCTCATGTTGTTGAGAGTTGCTAATTTATTGTAAACTGTTAAAACAAAGGTGATTTTGGGGGGTTGGGGATTTAGGTCAGTGGTAGACAAGGCCCTAGGTTCGGTCCTCAGCTCTAGAAAAAAAAAAAAAAGGTTCCAGGCCAGCTTGGTCTGCATAGTTAGTGCATTCCAGGACAGCCAGGGCTAGAGAGAGAGAGAGAGAGAGAGAGAGAGAGAGAGAGAGAGAGAAAGACCTTGTCTCAAACTAAAATAAAAAAAATTTTAAAGTGATTAAATGTCCTTTATGTGCCCAGATTTGTGTTTGTAGTCACGGTAAGTACAAATGTAATTCATTTAGAGACAATGAGAGAGACCAATCTATACCTTCAAGTACAGAGTCTTCTGCACATGTTGTCAAGGGTAAACCCTAAAGCAGGTAACTCAAAACAAGTTGAAAAGCAAACTTAAGGTTTGTTAAATAATAGATACTTTTCAAAATCAGGCACATTAAAAAGGAACAACTAATTACAGAGAATTAAATGCTCAAGTAAAACGGGTCAAATTTACAATACACCTACATGGTGGGCTCGAGTGATAATTTCTTCCCCTGGGTGGGACAGATACCAGAGGAAGTTGCATGCTAGCCTCATTGCAGAATAAGGATGCATGCATGGGGAAGTAAGACTTGCCAGAGTCTGCTGCTCCTGTCTCCACCGTGCAGAGCAGACCAGAAAACGTCCTATCTATAGGGAAGATGAATTAGCCCTCATGTCTCCCTTGACAGGCAGATGGAGTCTCACCTAATGGAGGGTCTTAGAGTCTGCACCCACACCCTAAATGTCTCAAGCAACAGAAGCAAACAGCAATGACTCTTCACTCACTGTCTCCAGAACTGACCGAGGATGCTGCAAATGGGGGATCTTTTACCTGAGTCTGTCACCCAACTAGTATGAGACCTGCATGCTGGCTCAATTGGCCATGCCCTTTGGCCTGGCTTTAATATTCCTTCTGTTGGCAAAGCTGGTGATTTAGGTCTCAGGATCAATAACAGAGAAACCCTGTCTCGAAAACAAACAAACAAACAAACAAAAGAAGGCCAATCAGCACAGCAGGCTGAAATGTGGGCACTCATTTAAACATTAAGTTACAGGTGCCATCCTACCTGAGGAGGAGGAGACCTGGACTGTGACAGTCCACCCACACCAGCCTCTCATAGAAAAGAGCTCTTCAGCCCTGTTCCCAGTGCAAACCTGAAAGCCACGGCACACGACAGACACATGGTAGAAGCTTGAGGAATCCAACAGGAGACATTTGCAGATTGGGATCACAAGGCCTCTTCCTGCCTTTGGACTCATGGTAATTAATACTGGCCATAATGCTTCCTACAGGGCCAGCCACCGTGGACTCCCATAGACTGGACACAAAGAATTTCACTAGCTCTGTCATA
The DNA here is from genome assembly GCA_902168405.1 of Peromyscus aztecus. Lineage (NCBI taxonomy): Eukaryota > Metazoa > Chordata > Mammalia > Rodentia > Cricetidae > Peromyscus > Peromyscus aztecus. Next base: position 14,462 of record CABHPQ010147037.1, read on the forward strand.
GCTGGCAATAACGGGTTTGTAAAAAAATTATCTGGTTTCTTTAATGAGTTATGCCTGGCTGTGCATCCAAATGACAGTTGGTCCTTGGAGATGATATATTTTTCTGAAAATGAATAGAGCCTCACAACTCTATAAAAGGCCTAAATCTACTAACTGCTGAGAAAGGGAGGTTCTATGCCTGTTTGAATAAAGAGTGGTATTACTATGGTAACTAGTCAGCGACTAGTTAGAAACATGGTGAAGCAGAGAGGAAAGCGTAGCCAACAGTAGGGAAGCCCTAGAGAGCACCTGGTATTCTTGGAATGAAAAGGCTTGGTTAATGTCTCTTACAGGGCCCTTCCTAATGCTGCGACCCTTTACTACAGTTCCTCATGTCCTAGTGACCCCCAACCATAAAATTATTTCATTGCTACTTCATAACTGTCATTTTGCTACTGTTATGAATCATGATGTAAATAAATATCTGATATGCAACCCCAATGGGGTTGCGGACCCACGGGTGGAGAACCACTGTATTAGGCCTTTGGACCCCGAACTCTGACTTGCTGGAGCCAGTTTAGTGCCTCTCGTGTGGAGCTGTGGAAGAACCACCTCAGACACAGATGGTTCCGACCTCGAAGCTACTTTCTCAGGTGTTGAAAACAAGAGGACCCTGAGTGTTCAGTCCTCTACAGCACAGCATTTTTTAAACTGGAGCTTTACAGGAAAATTTCCATAGCTCCATCGGGGGAATGATGACAACTTATTCAGAAAAGCACAACACTGGTTGGTGTACTTAAATATTCTGGCAATATCTTTGCTGTGTCACTCTCCCATCTGTCCAAGTGTTCAGACTTGTAGTCTGTCTCTGTTTAAACTGTCCAAAGTGTAACCTGGGGCTGGGATGCAACAGCATATGTAAAATGCACAGGCCTGCCAGACGGATCTCTGTGAGTTCGAGGCCAGCCTGGGCTGCAGAGTGAGTCCAGGAAAGGCTCCAAAGCTACACAGAGAAACCCTGTCTCAACAAACAAACAAACAAACAAACAAAAAAGCACAAGCCTAATGTACACATAAGCTACTGAAATTCTCTATTCGAGGCTGGCTCCTCCTTGGGCATTAGCCAGAGCAGGACATATGCTACCAGAGAGCACTTAATTCATCACTGAGTGTGTGGACTGCCTCCTCCCTGGGAAAATATATCATTTCTATATCAATATAGTAGGAAATTTCTCAACTTAGAGAAATTATCCCATTAATCAGAAATTACCATAAAAGGGGCTGCCATCGGGTTACTATTGCTGTGATGAAACACCCTGACCAAAAGCAACTTGGAAGAAAGGGTTCCTTTTATTCACAATTCCATAGAACAGTTCATCATCAAAAGCAGTTAGGGCAGGAATCTGCAGCCATGGAGGAACACTGCTTCCTGGCTTGCTCTGCCTGCTTTTCTGCAGTGCCCAAGACCAACAGCCCAGAGGGTAGCACCGCCTACAATGGGCTGGGCCCTCCCCCATCAATCACTTAAGATTCAATTAAGAAGATGCCCTGGGGTGGTGGTGGCCCCGCCTTTAATCCTAGCACTGGATGCAGAGGCAGGTGGATCTCTGTGAGTTCGAGGCCAGCCTTGTCTAGAGAGAGATCCAGGAAAGGCGCAAAGCTACAGAGAAACCTTGTCTCAAAAAGAGGACTCGCTGCTCTTCCAGGACCCGGGGTTCAATTCCCAGCATCCATGTGACAGCTCACACTTTCTATAACTCCTGTTCCAGGGGATCCGACACACTCACACAGACACACATGCAGGCAAATCATCAAAAATCTAATTAAAAAATGCCCTACAGATTTGCCCACAGTCTGATTTTACAGAAACATTTCTCAGTTTAGGTTCTTTCCTCTCAGAGGGCTCTTGCTTGCGTCTAGCTAGCACAAATCTAGCCTGAATAGCCGTGCGTGGCAGCGCATGCCTTTAATCCCAGCATTCCGGAGGCAGCTGCAGGTGGCTCTCTGAGTTCAGGGCCAGCCTGGTCTACAAAGCGAGTTCCAGGACAGCCAGGGCTGTTACACACAAAAACCCTGTCTCGAAAAACCAAAAAAATCTGGCCGGAATGATGCTCACAACTGCCCTAAATAAGAAACACATTCTCTGGAGTCCAGAGTCTGGAGTGAGGCAGGCTATTGCTCAACTATAGAACAACTGTGGGTCCATCCTCAGCAGTACCAGAAAAGACGGACGGACATCGCAGACAGACAGACAGACAGATACCGCGTTCCCTAGGGCACACCATTTCCACATAGAGTTCCAGAAAGTCAGTCTCCAAGAAACAACGGTAGAGATGAGATACTAGTCTCCCAATTTTGGCCAACTTACACAAGTTGGGTGAGAAAATGCTTTCCGTATTATCGCCGCAGACCACTCAACTCCGTCTTCCAAAACCAAGCCTCACCTGCGGAGCTCGGACGGGGCGCACCAGCGCGCAGGCGCAGCCGGGGGTCCTTGCGGCCCCGCGCCCCCGCAGCCCTGAGCCCGGACCCCGGTGCTAAACCGCTGCCCTCCCCGGCTTCCACCCAGGCGCGGGGCCGCGCGCTCCCCACGGCCAGCGGCCTAGGCTGTCAGGAGGCCGTGAGGAGGCTGAGCGGCCCAGGCCCCGC
>CABHPQ010147040.1:0-40464 GCA_902168405.1 Peromyscus aztecus
AAAAAGCTTAAGATCTGCATTGGACAGTTCCTTAAAAAGAAAAGGGAAAGAAGGTCCTGAGAAAAGAGAACTAGAGGTACAGTACGTCTTGCCACCATCTACCAAATCAGAATGAGTCATTTTCCTGTAAATCATGGTGTCAGCATACAAAGCAAAGGATGTACCAAATCTTAGCCTGGGTGTTTTCAATATGTGCTGGGGGGGAAAGATTTCGGATTTCTCAGTGTAGGAACTCTCTTGGGTGTAGATGTGACTGCAACTTGGTGCCATATAACCTCCTTGCATAGTATTCGAGGCTACCTCAATCTGCCTTTTTCTGCTTGAATTTATTTTTTTTCATACAGAGATATTATGGCTATAGGAATATATATCTTCTGTACAAGTCAATATTCTCTCAACATTCATCTTAAGCAAATAAATTTCAGCATATTTTAAAGATTTTTATACCTAATTGTAACCATGGGAGTCACAAGTCTTAGAATTTTTCCCTTCATGAAAGATGTTTTAGTCACTGAATCTTCTAAATTAAAATTCTCTTTGATAGACAACTGAGAAGGAAATTGCAACTGATGAGCACGGTAGATACGGAGTTCATCTAGTTTATTAACTTCAAGTTGAGAATAAAATAAAGATTTTGGTTAACTCAAACTTTCTATTTTACTTGCATCCTGTTACCAATTCCTTAAGTGATGTCATTAAGCATGGATAAGCCTGCCTCCCTGCGACTCTCACATCCTATATTCTAAAAAATTAACCATGTAATCATGGTTATAACTATGATTATAACTAATATGCTACTTGGTTTCGTAGTGAGTAACACTGTTTTTATTTTACATATTTCCCTTGTATCTGATAGAACTGGAAAATAACAGGATTTGAACAACTTGTTGGAAAAAAGATTGACTAAGACAGAAAGAGCATGAGTATAGGGAAACAGGTAGAAAAAAATTGCAGGGGAAGAAATTACTTCCCCTCCACATGTCAATGAGTTAGAATTCCTTAATAAGCCAGTTGTGACTGTATGAGCTACACACACTCACAGAAAGACAGAGACAGAGACAGAGACAGAGAGAGTGTGTAGATTCGTCACCAGTTCACTTTGCACAGTAGCTGGTAAGAACCTATGTTTATATTCAGCAAGTAGAAAAGGAAAGAACAGGATTCCTTACAAAGAAATATCCAAGACAAAGTATTAGCCATTTGTGTCCCACTCTTAATGAGTAAGAACTGTGTGTGGTGAGTGTAGCAAATGTTGCTACAGTTCTTTTTCCACATCTTCAGGAGTAAGATTCTTCGCTGTACACTGAAAACCTAAACATATTTCTCTTTCATGTTGAGTCTTAGGATAGCAATCTCTTTGGAGACTGGTTGTCTGAAATTCTCTCTGGCATGACCACTCAGGCTTAACCGTAATCCAGCTAAAGCTGAGTCGTTGATTGACACGAGGCACTAGGGCAGGCAGATGAATTTCTCTGGTTTAAAGTTTAATGGAACAGATCTTTTGATCTCTGATTCTGTTAGGAATGTGAAGTCCATTTTCTCCCTCCGGTTGCATTGGTGTTAGCTAGTATGTTGTCCCACACAGATTTCTTTTTCATGAGTTGAATGCAGTGCAGTTGAGGTTAGCAAAGCTCACTTAACACAGAGTTTTACATTCATATTTCATAGGATGTTAGCCTGATCACTATGTCTTCTTCATCTAGCCAACACAAATATGACATAGGTTTTTTAATCTAAGGATGGGTAAGATGTCCTAACATACTCTAGATAATAACCCAATAGCTCTGCATTTAGATTCTTTTTCTACAGCTAGTACAGAATCAATTTAATGGGCATATAAACCCTAAAATTAATATATATTAATATATGTTTTAATATATTAGCTTGTCAAAACATCTACCATTATCTGAATCAGTGGAGGAGAAATATGAAGTGAACTGCATTTTCCACAGTACAACTTACTTGGTAATTCCACACTATTTTCAACACTGCAGCCTTGACACTGGGAAAATCTAATTGAAGTTCTCTGATTCTGCATGTTTACTGAAGTCTCTTCTTTGCTCATCTATAATCATAGAAACACAAATCAATTTGTCCATCCTGAGTTAGAGCAGAGTGATTTTCTATTTGCAATAGCCCAAGGTCTACTCCAGTTTGCAAATCCTTATTACCAATCAAAAACAGAAAGTTTAAAGACATAAACATCCTATTTTTCATTGAACTTCTTTCTGTGTAGAATATTATTATAATATCCACTCTTTCAAGTCTTTGACAGAAAGTTGAAGATAAGGGATAGTTGAGCACTTTCACCCAAATTCACTCATATTCAAATGAGTAAAAATTTTAATAGAAATAGGCTAATGTTGGCATGAAAAACATAACAAAATATTCCAAAACATCAATCCTTGTGTAAGTATCATGAATAAGCTTCCTACTCTTAACTCTGTAGTACTCTTAACTCTTTGACCAAAAGTGATCAAGTTCATTTTTGTTCTAATGGAGCTTTTGGGGGAATGTAAACTGTTGATAAGGCTGGTGAAGCAAGGCTTTTAACCTTTTTTGCATTTCAGTTACATAAGCAAAACCTGATAACACATCACACACTCAGAGCATGCCATAGGCATTGCACAGAAAATGAAAATGAGTTCTTAAAGCCTTTTCATTCTTTGTGTCATAGTGTGGCTCATTTCCTGGCTATACATGAAAGAGGATCAGAAGCAAAATGAAAAAAAAAATGGTTATGGCCGTGAGTGAAAGCAAAGCTCCGAGAAAAAAGAAGAGCATCAATAGTTGAAATAGAAGAGTGAGCGGCTGTAATTAGCTCCACTGTTTTATGAGAATAATAATAATAAAAAACAAAGCTACTTCAAAACTATAACCAGGCAGAATGCCAGCTGAGATAGTGACTAGGGCTGTAGCAAACCATGGTAAATATTGAGCAATATGAAAGTAAATAGTGCCTGTGGATAAAAGTTTGACATCAATTCCAGCAGCTACAGTTTTCATAAAATTACCATACATAATAAAAGTCATTCTGCTATATTACTTTTGAAGTAAGGCAACATTTAATACCAAAGATGATTTTAAATAAAAGCAGAATATCCTCACATATCCTCATTAAACAAGCACACAAGGCAATTTTAATTACTGTGTGTTTGAGCAAGAGTGAAATTTCCTGTTTATAGATATTTTCACTGTGAGAAGCAGTGCAAAAATAACAGATGTAGTGAAGGCCTTCTCCCCAACATTTAGCACTAATTTCTTCCCTGTATACAGTATAGTTTTCTTATTTAATTAAAAAATTACCCTAAAATGTGTTCGGTCAAAACACATCTAGGTGTTTTTGTATGTACATGCAAAAGGATATAATTCTTCTACCCTGAACCATATTCAATTAGTTGATTTCAATGAATTTAAGTAAATGTGCTCAAGATACATCAACACAATACATATGTGCGTTCTTATATTGGAGTTTAACATATTTAATGATGATCTTAAGATGACCAATTTCTTTCTGTTTTTATTTATTTATTTTTGAAGGGCAGATCTCCCTTTGCCAAGGCTGGTAGTTATAAAATATAGCGGATCATGACTTTGAACCCCTGACCTTGCCTAGACCTCAAAAGTGCTAGAATTATAGGCTTGCATCTCTTCACTAGTTCAGCTTCTCTTCCTGTGGTAAACATGACCAAAAGCAACTTGTGAAGGAAAGGGTTTATTTGGCCTGGAAGTCACAGCCCATCATCGAGTGAAGCCAAGGCAGGAATGAGAAGGCAACAAGTGAAGCAGAAGTCACATCTGAAGCTGTTCACTGGATGACACTGCACCACATGGACCAAACCCTTCAACCTCAAACATTAATCAAGAAAACGCATCACAGACTTTTCTATAGACCAATCTGAGGAGAGTATTAACCAACTGATGTACCCTCTTCTCAGATGATTCAGCTTTATGTCAATTAAAAAAAAAAAAAGCACAGCCACCATGTCCAGCATTAAAGCAATCAATGAAAATAAATGATCTTATAAACTTGCCTAAGGCATACACTAGAGAAAGATGCCTCAGAACTATAACTACATTTCCTTAGTTTTATATCTCTTTTCAATCACAGAGTTTGCAAAATTATTGTGCGTGCATGAGCCACCGTTCCTTTCATGTGCATAAATCCTGAACAACAGAGCTCTATACCTGCTTAAGCATGTGCTCTGTAGAAATGCTAGTCAAGAGAGTTTTTTGAAATTCTGCAAACAGTTTATCATTTCCATAAACCACACCATGAGTTTGCAGTTATAGGTACACATGGCTACACAGAGCACTGATTCATGAGTGATGGACAAGCAACCTCTTCTAATATGGGAAACTATGAACACCTACACATCCACCTACTGTATTTTTCTTCTATAATATCCCTACCTTATTTATTTGTTAATAATTTTCTCAGACAAGAGCTTCAGAACTATAGGAGATAGATATGTCCTGCCCATTGTCACAAGCCACCACACAGCTAGTTATGCCTAATTGTTTAGTTACTCCCCCAAACTCTGCTCTTCAGAAGCCTGCACTCTTAAAATCTACCCGTTCCCACTTAACTGCATGGAATGGCTGTTACTCCTCCTTCTCGTTAATGTTTCTGCTATGTCTTATATAACTTCCAACTATTAACTTTAATAACTAATAACTCTGTATTAGGGTCAACTCATCCCTTTCCACTTTTCCTGGTCTCCTTGTAATTATCTGAGCTTGCTCCAGATTAGTGGGCAGATCTAAGCCTTACCTTCTTGGAGGAGGGAATGGGGGATGGGTTGGGAGGGGGAGGCTGGAGGGGCAGGAGGACAGAAGATGGGGATCTTTGATTGGTATGTAAAATGAATAAAAATTTTCTTAAGAAAAAATAAAGATAGCGAACACATCCTAAACACAGGTTCTTCATACACAGCTCTCCTTCCCATGTCATCATTCTAAGAATCTCAGCCACCTTCCTGTCTTCAATTCTCATGGCTATATTCAGGTCTACAAACAGCTATTTGTTTTCCTGCAATGAAGTTTCAAGATTTATCCCACTAGAAGAAACTATACAGTTCAGGCACCCTTTAGACTGTTGCTAGGAGTCTTAGATGGGGTCATCCTTGTTGATTACTGGGAGTTTCCCTGGGACCAAGTTTCTCCCTAACCCCAAAATGCCCCCCCATCAAGACATCTCTTTCATAACTCTCCCCCTCTGTCCTGCCTGCAACACACCCAACCTGATTCCTTATGTTCCCATCCCCCCATTCGTCCTTGCCCCCAGTTTACTCAGGAGATCTCTTCTATTTCTGCTTCCCAGGGAAATCCATGTATCCCTCTTTAGGCCCTCCTTGTTACCTAGACTCTCTGGGGCTGTGGATTGTAGCCTGGTTGTCCTTTCCCTTACAGCTAATAATCCACTTATGAGTGAGAACATACCTTGTTTGTCATTCTGGGTCTGGGTTACCTCACTCAGGGTGATTTTTTTTTCTAGTTCTCTTTGTTTGTCTGTAAATTTTATGATGCCATTGTTTTTTACCTCTGAGTAACATTCCATTGTGTAAATGTACCACATTTTCTTTGTCTGTTCTTCGATTGACGGGCATTTAGGTTGTTTCCAGGTTCTGTCTATTAGGAATTACGCTGCTGTGAACATAGTTGAACAAATATCCTTGTGGTATGCTTGAGCATCCTTTGGGTATATGCCCAAGATTGGTATAGCTGGTTCTTGATGTAGATTAATTCCCAATTTTCTAAGAACTTACCACATATATTTCCAAGGGTGCCTGAACTGACCTTCCCCTATAATCAGGTTGGTGACTACCTTAATTGTCATCAGAGAGAGTTCATCCATTAACTGATGGAAAGAAATGCAGAGATCCACAGCCAAGCACTGGGCTGAGAGCATCAGCAGTCCTGTTGAAGAGAGGGTTGAGGGATTATATGAGTCAGGGGTGTCAGGGTCATGATGGGAGAACCCACAGAGACAGCTGACCTGAACTCCTGGGAGCTCGTGGATTCCATGCCAATAGCCAGGGAGCCTATATGGGACTGACTTAGGGCCTCTACATGTGTGTGACAGTTGTGTAGCTTGGTCTGTTTATGGGGCTCCTAGTAGTGAGATCAGGGCCTGTCCCTGGTGCTTAGCTGGCTTTTGGGAACCCAAGTCTCATGCTGGATTATGTAGCCCAGCCTTGATGCACAGGGAGGAGCTTGATCCTGCTTCAGCTTGGTGTGCCATGCTTTGTTGACTCTCATGGGAGGCCTGCGTCTTTCTGAATGGAGATGGAGGAGGAGTGGATGGGGTGGTAGATGGGAGGTGGGGGAGGGAACAGGAGGAGAGGATGGAGGGGAAACTGTGGTTGGTATGTAAAATAAATGAAAACGGGAATTAAAAAACTAAAGTGTATTTTCTGTTTCTTTTGCCCATTTCAGTTCACTCGTGAGAGCTACATCCTTTCATTCATGGAGATACCACTCTTCTTTATGTTGTTCTTACAAATGCTAAGCTCTATTATATCTTAACATAAAACAATCTAATCTATTTCTCTCATTTCTAAAATCTTGTGATGTTCCCAGACCCTCATATCAGCATCTTCAGAGCCTTCTTGCTTTGTTGGGCCAGAATTATTCTCTCACAGCTTCAATCTCACAAGCCCCTTGATAATTATAAAAGAACCCTTTATAATAACCGTGATTATTGGAGTCTACATTATCGGCACAGACTGCAATGCCCATTACAACAGGGCCACAACCTCTCTGAATAGCTTATCCCATAATTGACTTTCACAAAAGTATCATCTTTAGCCTACTCAGCCTCTTTAATTGTCTTCTCCTACTTACATGCTGACTAATAATAGTTCTCCTCACTGGGTACGTATCTCACTTGTTTACATCTATTCATCCCATGCATTCTGCCAGAGGCCTTCTGAATAAAACTGCCATTTTGACCTCCAGTGGCTGATGGCCATACTAAAGTTCTAAAATTATTATTTCCTAGTGCTTTCTCATTATTTTAACACTCCTGATGGCCTGTAATTTAAGACTTGGAATACACTCCCTCTCTCCTTTTATGTCTGTCTTTTGTCTTTTACTGGATCAAAATGGCTTGAGAGCACATCCTGTACACTACTCTATTCATCAAATTTACACACTATATGTGAGCTCATTTGATAAAGGCTGCTGGTAGTGAACTTTAACAAGTGTTATTATCAACTTCATTCCCCATTGAACACAAATTTGAATCATTTAGTAAGGAGTAGGTATCAAAAATAATTTGTATACACTTACAACCAAGCCCAAAGCTCCTCACTTGACACTCAGTGCTGAAGGAAGAATTTGTCTGTCCTCTGGTTATTTCAGTGTGTGCATCCCATGGTTTCATTTCCAGTTCTCTGTGTTGGGTTCTTTTCAAAAGTTCAGATTTCCAAACCATTCTTAAGAAGTTATATTTAAGGTTTTCAATTTTCCAGCAATTGTAATGTAATTGTACTATTATTAACTTCGAGGAGTTACAAGATTATCTGTATACCTTTCCCCTAAATTGTTAGCTTTTGAATATTTTTCCTACAAAATTTCACAGCATTTACAGCCCATACAAAGCATAAATCTCCTAGGCTGGGGCCAACAGGCTGATATTCTCCAGTACATCAGAAGCATCTGGAAGCAAGGCAAGTGATCTAAAAAAGGCAATGCCTTCAAGGCCCTCTCCGCTCCAAGCAGGAACTTCAACGGTGACTCAAGCAGAAAAACTGAGTTTCGTTTCTTTCCCAGCTGTCGAGGCTGAATTCTCACCGTATTTAGCTCAGTCAAAATTTCATTCATTGGTGTCAGAAATTAAAAGCTCTCATTTCTTTTATAGTAAATAAAAGGGTAGTACATCATCAAAGTGTCACCTATAAGGAAAGTAAGGTCATAGAAATTTGATCTCTACATAACATTGTGAAAATAGGGCCTGCACGGAAACACTAGATTATTGATTTGTCAGAGAGATATTAACATACTTTGCAAGATTTCCATTTATAAAATGACTACTACAAATAAATATTAACTAATGCTGGTCTACAAATAGAATGTATCCATTTTTACTAATGATTTAGCTTTATTGCAAAATGAACATTTGGAAAATTTTCAAAAATTTGGAAAATGAACATTTGGAACAATTGGAAATACTTTCCCTCATTCCGTTTGAAATCCATGTTTATTTGACAAACACATGCTTAGAAATGGCTAAGCCAAGATAACTAACTAACCATTCTAGTTTGGTTTCTGTTGCCACAACACCATGACTAGAGGCAATTTGGAGAGTGAAGGGTTTATCTTACAGGTTACAGCACATTGTCATAGGCCAAGGTAGGAACTGAAGGCAGGCACTTGAAGCAGAGACCATAGAGCAATGCTGTTTACTGGCTTGCTCCCTCCAGGCTGCTCAGCTACATTTCTTATGGAGCCCATCCCCCTACCTGGGATGGCACTGTGGGCCAGCCCTCCTAGGTCAACTAGCAATTAAAAACCGCCTCACCGACATGATCACAGGCCAATGTGATGGACGCATTTCCTAAACTGAGTGACGCTCTTCCCAGATAACTCTAGGTTTGTGTCACGTTGACAGCTAACACTAAATATGACATTAACATGTGTGTTAAGTCATTATCTTCCTAGGGTGCTTTTGTTGTTTTATTGGTTGTGTTTTGTCAGATTCTCATTTTGAAATCCAATCTGGCACAGAACTTTCTATGTAGCCCAGGCTAGCTTCAGACTCATAGCAATCCTTTGCTATCAGTCTCCCAAGTGCTACTATTACAGACATGTGCCAGACCATATACTTGTGAAGACAAGATCAGTCCTTCAAATTTTTTGTTCAGTATATTAGCTGTTGTCACTACATTGAACGGTGAACTTCTTGAACCTGTGGCTCTTAACTAATTGAAATTTGTATCATTTGACTGTTGTCTCCAAATCCTGCTCTATCATTTTTAAAATCAAATAATCAAGTTGTTACTTAATTCTTAGTATTTACCTGTCCACCTAACTTCTGCCTTTTCACCTCCTTGACTCGTGCTAAAACTCTGTGTCTATATATATATATACTTTATATGCAATTTATGTATTATATATATATACAATTTATATGCACTTTATAACAGGCAGCCTTCTGATTCCATGTTATTCTTTATTTCATTTGAAAACATAGGCTCACTTGTCTTTCTTTCATTGATTACATGATACACATTTCAAGAATTACAACTGTGTCTTTGAACTTGGAATCCTAAAAATAATTAGAATGTGAATATTATCAAGTATAAGTTTATAATATAGAGCTGAAAGTGATAAAAAGAAAGGGAGAGAGCCCATCTCAGAACTTCCTGAAAATCAATAGTTAACAGTCCTGACTTAATAACCAAAGTTTGATTCAGCATTTTTGTGAACTCCCTTTATTTTCCTCTTCTGCTATCTCAAGCTCTTACCCGACTCCTGCAGTTATCTCCGAAGTTAGCAGTTCATCAAGAGCTCACTGTTACGTTCAGGAAGTGGGAACTTCTAGCCTCTTCTCCTTAAACTCCTACGTACTTCTACTTTAGAACTAAAGCAAGTGCTTCCTTCACTACTAAAAGTAACCTGCCAAGTCTTTCTCCAAACTCTTAATAAAAAAAAATTGCCCATATTGGAATGTGATACTCATTAAACAAGCATACTGTGTGGAATGACTGAATCAAGCTAATCAATAATCCATCACCTTATAATTTTGACACATAAGTTCTATTTCTACATTACTATTGACTATGGAGCTATGGGATACATCTCAGAAGTCTTTCCTGCCTTCATATAGAGCATGTTATTACTGGACCCACAATTCAATATGTGCTGTGCTCACTGGTGCACACAGGTGTCTGGTGGATAACCCAGAATCGAGGCACAACCTAAGAATCTATAGTTGCATGCCATCAAAAGGACATGAAAATACTAGATTTTCTCACAGAAATTATTGTATGCTTAAAAAGCATCTTTCATAACGTTAAACCAGTCAACTTGGTCAAAAAATACCATGCTGTAATTTGTATAAATTTTGTCACATTAGCTAAAAATAAAGTAAAATATTTACACAAATAGCATTGGTAATACATCTATCCATATATTTAAATTTGTATAGACTTCAATTAGCCTGACACACACACACACACACACACACACACACACACACACACACACACATATATAACATAAAAATTAAAAATCAGTAATAAAATAATTTTAATAACCTCGAACATGGGTATTAACATATATTGAAAGTATATTGAAATTTAGCACCAGTGAAAACAGTGTTTTACAGCATTTAAAAAAAATAATTAGCTGGATGTTCTAGTTCTGTAATCCCAGCAATCCAGAAGTTGAGGCAAGAGGGTTACAAGTTTGAGGCCAACCTGGTGTCAATAGTAGAATTATGACTCAAAAAACAAAAGAGAAGAAGAGAGATAGTACCTAGAACAAAACTGATAACAATAAGTGGATCTACTATAGCACAAGATTCATCATAGAATCACATTTGAGAAACTAAGGATAAAGATAAAAGAAAGTCAAAGGAAGAAATTCATCATAGGAAATACCCATGGAATTTAAAAGCACAAAAAAATAGGAAAAGTTTTGGTGTTTTAAGTAACAAAGAAATGTGATAACCCCCTATAAAGACATATCAAGAAAAGAATTTGTTTTTATCAACAACAGACATAGAAAGCAAACATGTTTCAGGTCTTAAGACAAATAACAATGTTACTCACAAACTCATGCTAACCAATTTTAAGTTATATGGAAGTACCATTTTGTGAAAATTTTAATCTAGCATAGAAATTAAAATAAGATTATTATTATATTTTCATATATTTCTAGTTTAAAATATTTATAAACATACGCATATACACCAAAACATTTTCAAGGAAGAATCTACAATCTAAAAATCAGCCAGCTCCAACCTAAGTCCAAACATGGCATTGCTGTTCTAACGATGAAAAATTACAGACCAAACTCTTTCATGAGTATTAAAAAAAAAAATCAACATTACAATTAACTGATCTATCAGAATAGGACATATGCTTGTCTTGTCTTATTACTTTTCTCTTTCTATGATAAAACACCATAATCAAAACAACTTATAAAAGAATTTGTTTAGTTGGGGGCTTACAACTTCAGAGAGTTAGAGTCCATGGAACGAAGTCATAGTGGCAGGAGCACAAAAGAGATTTTATCTTGATCATCTAGTTGGGAACAGATAGACACTAGGAATGGCCAAAGTCTTTTGAAATCCTAAAGCCCACCCCCCAGTGATATGCCTCCTCCAGCAAGGCCACATCACATAATCCTTCCCAAACAGTACCACCACCTGGGACCAAATATAATACATGAGCCTGTGGAAGCCATGTTCATTCAAACCATCACAATGCTGTGATAACCAGTAGAGCTTGCTTTTGAAAAGACTGTGTTATTTAGTATTTGGAAATCAATCAGCATCACTCACTGTATTAATAGGTAAAATGGAAAAATCATTTCAACACATTCACAAAATATTTGATAATATTCACTGGGATTCAGGAAAATTGTGTAAGATTTTTAGCAGTGTAATAATATAAATTTTTTCTTACTTTATGTAATTATCTCTTCACACACACACACACACACACACACACACACACACACACACAGCCTCCCAAAATGGAAAACATTTGTAATAGCCATAGTGTTATAGTGTTTAAGTTGTTTATTTAAATATGTAGATTTAAAAATGTTATTAAGAATTGTTTTTTAATTTTGTGAAGATGTCATGGGAATTTTGATTGAGATTGGACAGAATCTTTAAAAAACTTTTGGTAGAATATATTAATTTTATCAACTCATGAGAATGAGAAGTCTTTCCATTGCCTGGTGTCTTTCTCAATCTTTCTTTAGAGATATAAAGTTTTCATTGTAGAAGTCTTTTGCCTTCTTGGTTATATTTATTCCTAGATATTGTATTTTCTTTGAAGTTATTTTTAACGGGAGTATGTCCATATCTTTTTGATATAGATGTATGTTTGATATAGAAAGGCTACTGATTCTTTAAGCGTATTTTGTATCCTTGCACTTTGCTTAAATTATTGATCTTTCAAAAAACTTTCAAGTGGAGTTCTAAGATATTTCATAAAGTATGTATTTAACCTTAACTGTTTTGATAAATTATTCATAATGAAATGTGTAATGTATGTATAGGAAAACAATGATTTTCTTTTGGCACAAAACCAACTCTGAATATCAACTCTATATCACTGAAACTTACAAGAGATTTTTGATAGTATTCTGAGGGGGTAACAGAAATTACTAATATTACTGTTATCATAATTACAATGGTTTTCTGTGTGTGTGTGTGTGTGTGTGTGTGTGTGTGTGTGTGTGTGTGTGTGATGTGTATGTGTGAATATGGACTTTCTCATGTCAAAGGACAAGTGTGGAGGCCAAAGGACCACTGTGGAGTCGGTTCTCTCTTTCTACCTTCACAAGGGCTCCACAACTATATTGAGATAACTCAGCGTCTGTGACCAGTGTTTTGTACATGCTGAGCCATCTAGCCAGTCTGAAAATAATTTAAGCCTGAAAATAAGCATTTTAGAATATAATAGTTTTTAACAATCCTTTATTTTACTCTAAAGCTTATTCCATCACCTTGCCCATCAAGGAGGTATAAAAATTGAATAGCATACAGATTGTATTAGTCTCCACACTTTTATTTCTTATATTAAATTTCAAATACTTTGATATATGCTTTTTTCTCTGAAAATCTAGCTTACCTAAAATGATTTTGATAGCACATAAAATGGATTATTCATTATAAAATCCCAGAAACTTCTGATTTATAATTGTTTTCAGTTTTATTTAGCTTAAAAGATTTACATATTAAATGAAATTGAAAACACTTTATAAAAATAAATCAATCACTATAATTTCAATTTTATATTGTCATGTAATGAAAATTACATCTGTAAGAAATTTTAAGATTTAAATGTGTATTTAGAGATCGAGGAGCTTAGATTAATCATACACTAATTACCTCTGCTTGCAAATAAGACACATATCAGTTAAGGTATGTTAATGTGAGTTCAATTTATCTCTAAGATACCTTCATACTAACTCATAGAAAAGAAGAAATAATAGAAATTTTATAGTGAAAAGTTTAGAATTTAGTAATTAATACTTCAGAAAAGTATCATGAGGCAGAAGAAGTCTTAGGGTAGAATTAGCACCAAAACATGCAATGGTGTGGTAATTTTGTACTTATTGATTACCAAGATATAAGTGTAAAAGTACAAAAATTCAGTTAGAACACAGAAATGTATCAACCGCGTATGAACTGGAGCAGACATCCCCTGGTTGGAGTGCTGGTGTATTATTATCCTGGGAGCTGGTGTTTTATAATCCCAAGAGCTGGTGTATTATAATCCTGAGAGCGGGTGTATTATAATCCTGAGAGCTGGTGTATTATAATCCTGAGAACTGGTGTATTATAATCCTGAGAGCTGGTGTATTATAATCCTGGGAGCTGTTGTATTATAATCATCCTATCATAACCCAGTATGGCTCAATCAACTCCTTGATATTAGTCAAAACTCTATTTAGAGTCTTTTAAAGAACAACAGTATTTTTTCTAATTTTGAAATACTTCAAAATATAATCACTGGAACATATTGTACATAAATTGTGCCTCTTGATTCTGCGTGGTCTCTTAGAGAATCCCTGTTTCCATGGCCTTGGTTCGGGTTTATTCAAAGTCACTAATGTCATTATCTACTGTACTTTTTCTACTGCCTTGGGTTTATTATTCATCCTTCCACTGCAGGATAAGCTCTAGACTAGGAATGCAGCTCAGTGGTGGGAACACCTGTTTGAGACGCCATGTTTCATCCTCAGCACCATAAAAACAAAAAAAGAAGTTACACACACATATGCACACACATACACACATACACACACACACTCATACACACATACATATACTCTTATACACATGCGCACACACTCATGCACACACATGCACACACATACATACTCATACACTCACACTCACATACACTTGTACACTCGCATACACATGCAACCACACATACACAAACATACACATTAATATGCTCACATATACACACTTTCGTACACACACATACAAATATACACATACACACATATACATACACATATACACATACACACACATATATACATACACATAAACAAATATTTCACACACACAATATGTAAGCAAATGTAAATTATGTGTCTGCTCTGCTCAGTTTCCTAGTATCACAAGAACACTATCTGGAAAATGAAATCCGCTTAATGAGTAATTATTAATAAAAGAAATTTATAAAATAGTAGAATGATATACTAAATTCTTAATAAGCCTGTTCATTAATCTTTCTGATCTTTTCTATGATATGAGAGCTCTACTGCACATTGATCCTGAGTTCAGGGCTATCCTGAGCTACTTAGTGAAACCTGGACTTAAGAAAAAGATGCCAAACCTTAAAACAGTAAAATGAAATGACCACAATGTACTCATTACAGTTAACATTCAGATGAAAGTTTACAGAGTCACAGATATTGCACAGTTTATTCCAGAACAACATACTAAAGAATAAATAATAAATATTGTCACAATATTTCCATTGAGATGCATTTACCTTCTTTGAAAAGTCTGTAAACACCCTGCATATTTTCTCATTATCAGGTGCTAAAAATAAATAATATTCATCATTTGATTGTGCCGCAAAGCTCATGAAAAAATATAGTACCTGAAGGAGCATACAAAGACACCTTGTGTTTCTTTACAAAAGAACAAAGTGTAGCTCGGGTACGATCTCAGGATGGAATCCTTACCAAGCATCCAACTGCAGAGTGAGCAGAAATTAGAGAGGAAATCAATATTTCACCGCAGAGTATTTTTAGAGTTTAAAATTATACGACACAGAAGGCTCTGACAGAGAGCAAGTGAATGGTGCACAGTGTGTGTGTGTGTCTGAAATGTCTAAAAATGCTTCACTTGACAGAGCTATGCGAAGGGTTATCTGGGTAGCTGGCACTGAAGACGGTTTCTCACCTGTCTCTCCTCCAGATCTGAGCAGAGAAAACCCGCCGTCTAGTCTTACAGTGTCTACCTCAGCTTACATGCTTGAATTAGGTCCGATTTTCCAAAACGTTTTAATGGCATGTCAGGTCTATTCACCATAACAACATTTTCAAAACATGAACAGGGACCCAGAAGTCATCAAATATTTAAATAACTAGAAGTCACCATGGGCACTGGTACTGGCAGAGTCAGACACTTCAGAGTGGCCTCGAGTCTCAGCTGATTTCATTGACTTTTTAAATAAAAGTTCTGACCAATTTTAATGGTACTCTAGCATTTTACATATAAATTTGCTAAAGTTTATTTCAGTAATTCCATGGGGCATTACAAAGATGTCCAGTGTGTGTTTAAAAACACAGTGTGATAAACATTTTTCATGAACTATCAAAAAATTTTCCCCTTTACTTTGATTTCTGATCAAAACAAACAAATGAAGTAAAGTTGTAATTGGGAAAAATCAAGCCATTAGCAGAAAAGTCAAAATAATTTATTTTCTCACCTGTACCAGAATTCCCATTATATTATTAATTTCTCTTTTATTTCTTCATCTGGTTATACATATATTACTGACCATTCCTTATTTAATGCTTTTATGTGGGATCTATATATCAAGTGAAAATATAATTTTATTTGTCACAAATATTTGCTCCTCCTTTGTGTATGAGGATTACACAGCCCCCACCTAATCTCAAGAGGCTTTTGGAGCCTCCTGCAAGGTGCATTCATGCTTAGCATGTAGGAAATCAAGTTGAACTTTTCCCTTTTCACATGAACAGATACAATATCTTTCATAGATGAGCAGAACCTTTCAAAAAAAGCATGACATGCTTCTCTTTTCACATTTTCAATCCTTTCTCTGACAAGTAATGTACCTCCCAAAGGATACCTGCTTCTGTCTCCTGAATCCTGAAGAGGAGACACCTGTCCACAATCCATCGGGACCCACGGTTCAAATGTAACATGTTATGTTAAGGCACAGATTCAAACATTCTCTCTTACTGTAGCAAAATGCAATGTTCTTTGAAGATCATTCACTCAGATAAATGTCTTTGTGCTGCACAACTTGAGAGCTGTTATTGAACATCAAAGCTAATACCCAAATGTTTATCATAACCGTGTCTTGAAAATTTTGGCCCTTCAATTTTTATTGTAACTTCCCGATTAATTTCTTATATGTGTATTTCTGTTTTATGTAAAAATATCATTTTAAAATAATAGTTATTTTAATGGGACCCTTAGAATGCCTCCTGCAATCTGAAATTATATAACCCCAATATCTTATTGCTTATTTTAGGATTGAATTTTTCTTTAAAGAATCAAGTGCTTAGTACACGGCTTTGTAAGAATCTTGCTCTTATTCTAAGTTATTATCTGAATTTCAGCTATTGTAAAAAAACAACCCATCTCATGTACATGTTATTGCTAAATGATATTCTGAAGTACTGCTGGAGAATCATTTGTGCATATGTAGGTTTAGCTGTGTCACTTTGTAATACCACTTCCTGTCCCAAATCAACTCACTTGACTACAAAAGGAGGGGATAAAGGATTACACACTGGGACTGGCCGGGACACCTCGGACATCTCAGCATCACCACTTATGCAGATGTGAAACCTGGCCAGAAGTAGACAAGACTCAGGTGCATTGGTGGAGAAGATGAGTAAGAATAAAGGAATCCGTTCTGGGGAACTGGTTAACTATTTGGCTACTCATTTATCAGTGACATCACAGTGGAAAGACTTCTGAGGCCTCCCGCATGCTGTGTAAATGGCTTCTAAAGACTCTTTCAAGACTCAACTACACACTGTATTTTGTGTACTTATATATATGCGTGCATTGGTGTATTTCACCAGACCCCCCATCTTTCATTTTCTCCAGGTTTTATATTATGAAAGCTTCCACATAAAAATCTATAATCATATGTCAGTGCACTGACTTAAAACCAATAGTTCCTAGAAAAAAAATATTATTTCTTTACTAGGTCAGGAACAGGTTTAAAATATAGTGGCACCAATATATTATGGTCCTATATGCTTGCTAGAGTGAGCATAAAAGATTCAGTCGTCCACACTGGGAAATGGAACAATGACTTCATTTCTTTCTAGACACAAAGAACCTTAAAAATCTCAAATATAAAGTTTGAAAGGAAGGTAATTCTCCTCGTGTTCTTTCATAATAGCTCTTTGAACACAATACACATTAAGAATAACAAAAAGAAGTCTTTCATTTTACAAAGAGAATCATTTAAGAAATGAAAATGTCATAAAAAAAGAAAATGAAAATTGGAATCTAATTCTCTATAAATGTCTCCTCTGTTGAATTCATTGTCATTCATATAATAATGTGAGTGGAGTGGAGTCATCAAAATTGTCAAAAGTCTGCAAATATTCTTGTCTTGTGTTATCGGATAAAAATGAAATAACCTAGAAATATGTATTGTATACAAGATTCTAGGCATTTCTCCAGTGTCCTATTGGATATATTATTATGATAATTGAAATGTGTATGTTTAAATAATATAGTCTTAATGTACAACCATCAAATAAGAAGAGACACAATTAATAATTGAAGCTAGAGTGGATAATTGTGAAGGAAATTATGAATAGTATTTTCTTCCATCTGTCAATTATTTGAACTTATTGCACTAACAGAAATAGAAATCTAATTGTTTCTCAAAGAATTCTCAATGAATAACAATACATTCTTTAGCTACCAAGAATGCACCACTATTCAGAAAGCATCTATATTATATAAACACAGTTTTATTTGATTGATTGTCCACTGCAGCATTCCTGACTGGTTTTAGAAATGAATATTTGCCTTATTGGGTTCATGCATAATCACTATAATACTGTGTGATCACTTTGGTTTCCCAGGGAAGGTCTTATCTATACTTCAAGAAAGCAGTGCCACTATATGGAGGTAATGTTAAAAGGAAATTCAGTTGGCTATTTTCTTGTTCATCACTGTCTGTGTTAGCTTTCTGTTGATGCGACAAAATACCTGCAAACAAATAGAAAAAACAGCTTTAGAGATGGAAGACATATCTTGGCATATCACTTAAGCTGCTTCCGTTCATGGTTACTTGACTCCACCAGTGTATGCCAGAATCAAGCCCAAACATCTTGACAAGGAACGTGTTTAAAGCAGCTGCTCACCTTGTAGCAACTAGCTAGGGTCTGTCTCCTAAGTTAGATCACCTCCCAATGGTCTACTCAGCTATGAATCCAGCAGTGATTGATAAAGTGAGAGCATTCAGGACTCAATCTCCTATGAATACTGTTGCATGAGATATCATGAGCCACTGAGGGCAATTTCAAATTAATTCATAGCAACTGTACATACCTGATGAAAATCCAAGATTTACCAAGTGGTAAATAACAACATGTACAGATCTTAAACTTAGGGAAGAGATTCAGGAAGCAAGGAGCTGTTTTGGGTTGCAAAGGGGATCAAGGGGATAAAGCTGATCTTCACTCCCTCCTTCATGCTTTCTACTTAGACATTTACCCTACATCCTAGATTAATTGGAAATGACATCAATTGGTCAGCTATTACATGTACTATATACTTTATATAATCATATGTCTTAGGAGTTTCCAACATTATCTTTTATACCCCAGACACCAAACAATCACCTACAGCTTAGTGAAAGTCAGTTTTTCTTGAAATAAATTATCAGATCATAGCTGAGGAACCAGAGGAGGAGGAGGAAGAGGAGGAGGAGAAGGAGGAGGAGGAGGAGAAGGAGGAGGAGGAGGAGGAGGAGGAGATGCTGAATGACAATTTCCACCCCCTCTCCAGTTTTCCCAACTACTATGCACACAGTGCATATACTAGCAAAATACTGCAGAGGAAGGAAAGCCATAACATAGGCAAATATGGCTTCTTCTTTTTTTGAAGAGAAAATGACAGTCGTCTCTTTGACCTGACTCACCTGCCAGCAAATCTCAGACTTTCTTCAGGTGCTGAAGGTGTAAAGATCCAAAGTGGCAAGAGCTCATCATTTCTCTGAATAGAAATAAAAACAGTCCAATTTTAGGAAATGAGAACAGAAGACTATCACAGGAAGCAATCCTGTGTCGATTACACAGAACACACCCGACTGCCTCAGAAATACAGCTGCTGAAGTATAGGGTTCTGCCACTGTGTTTTTTAAGAGAGAGATCAGCGTGATTTCCTCACCTTATCCCTTTATCTCTGTCTTCATATTCTGATATGAGACTTGTTCTTTTGACTCAGCATTAGTGAGCTGCATCTTGTCACTCCATCTTACTTGCTGTGTTATTATTCTTCATACTCATAAAATGAACTCAGTGAAAGATCTTATCTGTTATAAATAAAAGTGAGTCATGACCTCATATATTAAAGTATAAAATATGGAAAGAAAATTCTACAATGATAATAATTTGGCTTAATTTATTTTCTTATTCTTTTCTGAGTTGGTGACCATATAGAGCTTTGCTGCAATAGCAATTGTTTCTCATAGATCATGTATATAAGAGATGTTCCATAGTGCTTTTACATGAACTCACAGATATGTATTCAGTCAAATCCCAGCATAATACTGTTTCCAATGAGGTATATTTCAGATGGTAATATGGCATGGAGCTAATATATGATGTGTGGTGGTATTGTGTTCCCCAAAATATTGTGTATCTTAATAAACTTATCTGGGGTCAGAGACGGAACAGCCACACTATTAAACAGAGGTTAGGCAGTGGTAGCACATGCCTTTAATCCTAGCATTCCAGAGACAGAAATCCCTCTGGATCTCTGTGAGTTCAAGGCCACATTGGAAATAGCCAGGCATGGTGACACATGCCTTTAATCCCAGAAAGCGAGTCTTTAATCCCAGGGAGTAGTGGTAGAAAGCAGAAAGGTATATAAGGCATGAGGACCAGAAACTAGAAGCATTTGGCCTGGGTAAGCATTTTGGCCTGGTTAAACATTTGGCCTGGTTAAGCTTTCATGCTTCTAGCAGCACAATTCAGCTGAGACCCATTCTGGATGAGGACTCAGAGGCCTCCAGTCTGAGAAAACAAGACCAACTGAGGATCTGGTGAGGTGAGGTAGCTGTGGCTTATTCTGTCTCTCTGACCTTCCAGTGTTCACCCCAATACCTGGCTCAGGTTTGATTTTATTAATAAGACTCTTTAAGATTCATGTTATTTTCAGTTCAGAAAATCCTTAATGGATATTGAAAAAGGATATTTTGAAGACAATAAGATTACCATCCAAGATGCAATTTGGAGTAACTCTGCAAAAAATCTGCTGGATAAAACTCCATGTGTCTGTAGAGATCCACAAACAAACAGCAAGCAGATCTCCAGGAGTCCAGTCAAAGAGAGAGAGAAGAGGGATTCTATGAGCAAGTGCATCAGGATCATGATGGGGAAATATGCAGAGACGACCAAACCAAACTAGTGGGAACTCATGAAAGCTGGATCAATGGCTGTGGAGCCTTCAGGGGACTGGATTAGGCCCTCTGCATGGCGAGACAGCTGTGTAGCTTGATCTGCTTGAGGGTCCCCTGGTGATAGGATCAGAATCCATCCCTGGTACATGACTGGACTTTCTGGAGCCCAACATCTATGATGGGACACCTCGTGCAGCCTTGAGGCAGGGAGAAGGACTTGGACTTACCTCTATTGGATATGCCTCCCCATGGGAGGCCTTGCCTTCTTGTAAGGGGAGTGGGGGTGGGCTGGGAGGGGGAGGGTGGGAGAGCAGGAGGAGGGAAGAGGGGGATCTTTGATTGGTGTGTAAAGTGAATGAAAAAATTTTCTTAATAAAAAAATTAAAAATAAATTAATAAATAAAACTCCATGTGTCATAAGCTCCATGCCAATCACAAATCTCATTCTTTTTTTTTTAATGGCAGAGGTAAAGAATCTTGAAAAAGCAGTTGATAAAGAAAAAGACTCACAATTTAGTGTGTACATTTTCCCTTGACACCTGAATGATATCAATGCATGCAAATTCACATGGCCCAGATAAAAAGTACACTACTGATCTGTGATGTAAACTATCATTCAAGAGAAAGCCAGATTTCCTTGAGTTTATTGTCTCCTAATAGAAAATCAATGTCCATTCAAACACTGTGATAGAATTCAATCTCAGGCTCTCTCTCTCTCTCTCTCTCTCTCTCTCTCTCTCTCTCTCTCTCTCTCTCTCTCTCTCTCTCTCTCTCCTCTACATATGTGTGTATAATGATGTAATATAAAGAGAAAATGTGATAATTTCTTATAACAGGAAAATAACCAAAATTACCATTTAGGTCCAATAGCAGAAGTGGGTACTCCTTTAAGCTCTTCCACAGTGAAACAAACTTGTTACTTAAAGTCTGATACTGACAAATTTTTCTAAAGGGTTGATTGGATAAAAGTCATGGACTTCTGTTAGCTTTCTAGTCATGCTTCATCAGGTGCATGAAAACAGAAACCCGCTGCTGCCATCCAGAGGAGAGAGAGGCTTCTGGCAGCCTGCTACCTTCTGGGATGCCACGAGTCTGGTCCTGGAACACTGGCATCAACTTACAACACGGGTCTTCAGAAGTCTAGTGGCCTGCTTCCACCACTGCTGAAGGAAGTATCTGTGTATTATTTCACCTTTCAGATATTTCCCAGATATATTTCACTGACAAAACCTAGTCACGTTTAAACCTGAGAGCAGGGAATTAGTATTCGAAGGTTTCCAGACCCTGTATAAAGAGTGAGGATGATTTGAGAAGTTAGTCAATATGCAACAGTACTTCTAGCTAATTCACATGAAAAGTATTAAAACATATGTCAGGTGGTCCAAATTACAGGATCTTTCCCCTTTTTGTTTCTAGTGATATTCAGTCTCCTAGAAACATTTATTAAAACTTGAGAATTTTGTTTTAGCCAATGAGTTCATGAAAAGATGTTTCTACCCAACAGGGCAAAGGTTCTTCTGTAAAATCAAGACGAGCAAGGAAGTTGAGGAGGGGAAGCCTCGGTGGGGTCTGTCGCCCAGATAGGACATAGGTTGAATTCCTACTGAAAGATGCAGGGATGAGAAATGAAAAGCAGAGCTTTGGAAAATATGGAACACTTTTGCATAAATAGACAATGCCTGTCCCATATCTGTGAAGAAACATATTCTCTGGCTTGCCACTGAAATTTATTCGAACACAGTAGGAAGTAAATGAAAATATACCCATTTGGTAACTTGCAATGTTTATGTTTTAGGTAGCTTCTGGATGCAGAAGCTTGGAAGGGAATCCAACCACCAGCATTGCAGACCATCTCAAGACAGAAGCCACTGAAAGGGGCTTGCCATAAGTTCTACTTAGGTCGTAACTAGAACGACGTTAATTCTCAGCAAAGGAACATGAGGTATTGGTTATTAGGTTATATTATTTATTAGTATGGAAAAGACTCGTAATTATTTTGAAGTGGCAAGATGGAAAGCAAAAGCCTTGCTTTTGTTTTTAGGCAAAGAAATGCAGTAAGAAACATTACTATGACTGCATATTTTTCACATAAATAGAAAGACTATGAATGTTTAAGTTAGACACACATGGAGTTGTCTCTGTCTCTATCTTTTCTCTGACTAGGCATTATGATCATATCTCACACATCTGATATCCAGTTCTGATGCCCTGAGCCTTTTTACAGTACAGTATTTCACCCTTGTTAAATTCTTACTGAAAAACTGGACAAATTCCTCTAGCTCTGAAGAGAAAAAAAATGCCCTTTCCAAATAAGCTTGGGGAAAGCCCGACAAAGGCTGCTATAGAATCGGAATTTTTACTTGAATGTGACAAAGAAACCTCCATGAAATTCTGGGGTGGGGGCCGAGGAAGCAGCTACCAAAGCCCTCGTCTCAGCTTGGCCCCTTCCCTCCTGGAAGGACATTCTTATTCTGACACAAAAGCCAAGCCAGGAGGTTCTTTGACAGGGCATTTAATATAAGCAGTAATTCTCCCATCCAGTTTTACTATCTTTGAGGTACTTACTCTTATTATCTTCATTTTAAAAGTCAAGAAACAGGCACAGAAAGGTTAAATACCTTGTTCAAGTACTCTGTACACGTGGGTTACATATTACATCCGTTCTATGAATAGAAACTGAATATCTAAGTTTTCCAGACTCACATACTGTAGAAAGATACTTAGAACCTACAGCATCTTTCTAAACGTTTATCTATATGTTTCAGAGGGTGTTAATAAGGATTGGTTTGTGTTATGCTGATTTACGAAGAGGAAATTTTTGAATGTGGAATTAATGTAGAATTCTAGCTTAAAGTAAAAAATCATTCATAATTTGACACATACATTTTATTATTTATTTATTTATTTATTTATTTATTTATTTATTTATTTATTTATTTTACATCCTGGCTGCAGTTTCTCCTCCCTCCTCTTCCTCTGGTCCCTCCTGATCCCCCTCTGTTCCCATCCCCCAATCCACTCCTCATCTGTGAAACATAAATTTTAACTTACAAACTATTGAATTCTTTTTTTTCTTTTTTTTTAAATTTTTCTTTATTAAGGAATTTTCTACTCACTCCACATACCACCCACAGATCTCACCTCCTCCCACCCCCACCCCTCTTTCCCAAGCAATCCTGCATCCTCGCATCCCCCAAATCGAGGTCTCCCATGGGGAGTCAGCAGAGCCCAGCACACTGAGCCTAGGCAGGTCCAAGCCCGTTCCCACTGCATCAAGGCTGCACAAGGCATCACACCACAGGGACCGGATTCCCAGGAGCCTGCGCATGCACCAGGGACAGATCCAGATCCCGATGCCTGGGTGCCCCCCAAACAGTTTGAGCCAAACAAGCATCTTCCATATCCAGAGGGCCTAGTCCAGTCCCATGGGGGCTCCACAGCCACCAGTCCACAGTTCATGGGTTTCCACTAGTGTGGCCGGTCACCTCTGCACATCTCCCATCAAAATCTCAATGTCCCATGCCTGCAAAATCCCTCCTCTCTCTCATCAATTAGATTCCCTGAGCTCAGTCTGGTGCCTGGCCATGGATTTCTGCATCTGCCTCCATCAGTCACTGGACAAAAGCTCTATGATGACAGCTAGGTTATTCGCTAGACTGGTCACCAGAGTAGACCAGTCCAGGCACCCTCTGGACCACTGCCAGCAGACCAAGGTGGGTCATCCTTGTGGATTCCTGAGAGCCTCCCGAGGATGTGGAGCAAGGGGAACACTCCTCCACTGTTGGTGGGAATGCAAACTTGTACAGCCACTCTGGAAATCAGAATGGCAGTTTCTCAGAAAATTGGGAATAAGTCTTCCTCAAGACCCAGCTATACCACCCAAGGAATGCTCAATCTTACCACAAGGACACAAGCTCAACTATGTTCATATCAGCATTATTTGTAATATCAAGAACCTGGAAACAACCTAGATGCCCCTCAACTGAAGAATGGATAAAGAAAATGTGGCACATATGCACAATGAAATACTACTCAGCAGTATAAAACAATGATATCATGACATTTGCAGGCAAATGGATGGAACTTGAAAATAGCATCCTGAGTGAGGTAACACAGACTCAGAAGGACAAACATAGTATTTACTCACTCATAAGTGGATACTAGATGTGAGGGAAGGGATGGCCAGACTGCAACCCACAACTCCAGAAAGGCTAGCTAACAGGGAAAGACCATAGGAGGGACACATAGATGACCCTTTGAAGGAGAAGTGGATGAGATCTACATGAGTAGACAGGGTGTGGGGGGGTGGCAGAGGGTGAGGAGTGGGGGATGAGAACATAGGGAAATGGGAGGGTCAAGCTGGAACAGGGACAAAGTGGGAGGGCAGGAAGGAAGATACTATTGAATTCTTGTAATTATTATTTTCCCCATTTGGAAAAATAGATCTTTCAAAATTGAACCAATGCTATAATTGAAGAAGAAATTTCTTCTAAAAAATTAGTTTTGTACAAGACATTTAATACATTTTATATGTAACCTTAAATTATTATATAAGCACAAAAGAGACATAGTTTTCCCAAACTCCAATGATAAAGGTTAAATATTAGTTATTTAATAATTTTATGCTTTCTTCCATGTAGCCTATAAGATTAACCACAAAGTGCATCTTATCTCACTGCTTGCCATAGGTAAAAATATACAGATAAACTTCAAAAACAGAAAGAGGTGGGTGGAGTGTTGGGATTCTGCTGCACTCCAGCTGCATGACTGCACATGTGCAGTTCAGGAGTTAGACAAGGGGTCTTGTGTCTTACATCATCAGTGTGCACTGATGATTACGTGCATGTGGCATGGTCATGCAATCAGTGCATGCGTGGTGTAGCTCTATAAGCCCGCCTGCGCATGTTCACGGGAACCCTTAAAAAGCCAGACTCTGACCTCACCCTCTCTGTTCTGTTCTTTCCCCCACCATCTCTCTCTCTCTGCACATGCTCCTTCCCCAGGCCTGGTTCTCTTATTCCCCCCACACACACAACCCCTTTCCACCTGGTAACCAGTACCGGTAACCAGCGCCACTTATCATTCTTACATGGAGACTGAAACAAACTGAGGAATTTATGTCTCTATTGGATAAAAATGTTTTAATTAAATTTGTTATGAAACAGTTTTTAACCATTGTGTGAATAATTTAACCAATGGTTTTACTAAATCAATAACAATGTCACCATAGTCAATTCCTCCTATGTGACAATTAAGTTACACATTTTTGTGAATTAAACTCTGTAGCCAGGTATCAAGATGGCTCAGTAGCTAAAGATGTGTGCTGCCAGGCCTGATGACCTGAGTTCAATTCCTAGGATCCACATAGAAGAAGAAAACAAATTGCCCTCTGACCACCACACACATGCTAACGACATACACACACACACACCACATACAAACACATAAAATTACTAAGTACAAAAATGATACCAAAAAATTAATTTTGTTACAATTTTATATATGGAGAGAAACAGAGACATAAGATGGATCTAAGTGAAATTCTGTTACAATTTTATATATGGAAGGAAACACAGAGCCATAAGATGGATATAAATGAGAAAGTGTGTTCTGTAGCAGTTAATAAAATGTGGTTCTGCGTATACTCTCAGAAAATTTTATTCTATCAATTTTGCCATGCCATCTAGTAAACTTCTACCCCTCTGGGAAAATCACTTTCAGACTCCAGACATAACCAGAAGATACACATCTCGAAAAACAGCACAATCAATCACATATTGAAGATAATACAATTCATCTAAATTTACAGAATTGACACAGATATGAGAGAGATGGGGAAATTATTTACTTAGCTATTTACCTATTTGCATAGTTGGAGATATCAATGGATAGTTGATTAATGACAACAGTTAAGTGGTGAAAGACAGAAAGGAAGGAAGGGAGGGAGGGATGAAGTAGAAAGGAGACTTTAAGTTGATATTTTTATTCCATGAAACGTAATAAGGGATTGTTGTGAACTAATTTGCACATGCACAGTAATCCCATGAAATATGAATCTTAGATAAGATATGAAACCCGAGACTTGTAGTTAAAATTTCTCCTATCAACCCCACCTCTCCCTGTCCCACTTACTCTCCACGGATACTAGCCGTTAGTGTCTACTCCTCTCTGTACTTTGAAGAGATCAAAGGTTTGTGAATTCCTCTATAAGGGTGAAAGTATAATATTTGACTTTATGTCTGGCTTATTTCACATGACAAAATGTTCTCCAGTACTCTTCACATTATCAAAAATGCCAGACTTCATTCAGCTATTCAGCCATATATGTGTGTGCATATACATACATACATTCAAGCAATGTATATACAATATATATATACAATATTGCATTATTTATTGACAGGCATTGATGTTGCTTCTACGTTTTGACTAATATGAACAACACTACAACAAACACAGGAATACAAGTATTGTTTTGAGATGGTAATTTCATTTCCGGTAGATAAATAGCCAGTAGTAGACTTTCTTGTTCTTTTGTATGTCTAATTTCAGACATTTTTTATGTAAACTCCCATACAGTTTTTCACAATGACTGTTCTAATCTGTAATCCTATCTACTGTACAAATATGCATGCACTATATGGACAACTCAAAAATCAAGATTTTATATTGGTAACCAGACTGGTAAAGCTAAAAATGTTGTTTTATGAAATGTTGAAAAGGTCTTAGTCAAGTTTCAAGACACTTCAATTTAGACAGCAGTTACATACGAGTGCTTTGATGAGAAAGTCTCCCAAAGGCTCATGTGTTTGAGCGTCTGGTCCCAGTTGGTGGCACTATTTGGGAAGGTCATGGGACCTTTAAGAGACTGAGGCTCGCTGGAGGAAGTACGTCATTGGGGACAGGATTTGAGGTGTTATGTCCAACCCCAGTTCCTGTTTCTACTCTCTGCTTCTTGCTCCTGTCCCACTTGTTAACATGTCTTCACAGCCATGATAACCACATCCTTCTGGAACTTTAAGCAATAAGGCCTTTCTTCACTAACTTGCCTTTTATCATATTGTGTTTTATCACAACAATAGAAAAATTTCCAGAAATTTTCATTGTAGAAACAACTAAAAAATGCTCATCTTGGTCTATGAGAACAACAGAATTTTCAGTTGAGGCTCAGAAATGATCATGGATATGGAGTATTTAAATGTAAAGAAGGCCAGGCAGTGGTGGCGCATGCCTTTAATCCCAGCACTAGGGAGGCAGAGGCAGGCGGATCTAAGTGAGTTCAAGGCCAGCCTGGACTACAGAGTGAGTTCCAGGAAAGGCACCAAAGCTACACAGAGACACCCTGTCTCAAAAAAACAAAGAAAAAAATTAAAAAATAATGTAAAGTAGGATTAACAAATGTGATTATTTTTGGAGGGCTGCCCTGTGCATTAAACAGCAGCAAGTATCATTGGCTCTGCCCACTAATAGCTTAATGCTCTCTTCAGCCCTCTGATTAATTAACACATGTTTTTTGGTTGATGCCAAAAGATATCACCAACATGAAAATCACTGAGCCAGAAGAGAAGTAAAGCTCAAAGTATGGGGTGTGTTTCTGGAGTTGATAACCAATGGACGTCCAGGATATGATGCTAGATTTACATGGTTTTCTGCTTTGGAATATGTGGAAAAGAAGAGTGTTGAGTAAATCTCCAAATATCCTGGCCTGATAAAAAATGGACATTATTTGTCCTGCAGAGAGGAGCGAAGCTTTTAGTGTAGATCAAGACGAATCCTCAGTGATTGGAGTCGGTGCCCATAGCACAGAGATCTTGTTAGTGATGACAAGTATCTTTATTATACAGATTCCAGATTAAAAATTGTCACAGCAATATTCAGTAGAAGAAAGGACACTGAAGGAACAAGAATTTTAGCAGGAAACAAAAAAGAATTAGTATGTACTTCTGAATGAAACTCTTGTGATTAGATATGCATGAAAGATGATCATAGGCACTGAAAATGTGAACAAAACATGCAGAAAGGAGGAGAGAATGTAGACCAGCATGGACACAGTAATGTCTATGTTTCATTTTGCTTAAACTGGTCATATCCAGTAATGTCTCCATTCTAATCCAAGACATGGCAACTAGATTTTACTAAGCAGAAGCTCATTCACAGTGTGAGAAAATTAACCTGAATTCAAATCAAGACAAATAAGAAAGGAGGTCTCAGATATCCCCCTAAGATCTTAAAAACTGAAATGAATGCAGTATCTACCACCTCAGGATCAACTGCCTGTGAAACTGTACCTTCTCCCCTTGAGTTTATAAGATGTACCATTTTCTTTCTTCTATCTGCCTATATTCCTGTCCCTAATGGCAAGAAACACAGTCTATCAGGAAAGAAAACATAAAACTAGCAAAATATTGCTTGGTCATATTATTCTCCATTCTTTGAAAATCTATTTCTTGGAGTAAATTTTGCTTAAAAAAAAAAAAAAAAGAATACAGACTTGTGTTTAAAGGCATGTTGATAACCCGGTCTTTCAGCACACAGAGCACTATCAGAGAGCCCAAGAGATATAATCTGGACACACTTGAAGATGGCCTGCTTCCCCTCACTCACCTTTATAGAACAGTGTTTCTGCAAAAGGGAATCCCTTGATGGTGAGGACTCCAGCTTGAGCTCCCTGCAGCTGCACAAAAAAAGACGGAAATGTACCATATTACCCTCTGTCAAACAGAAAAATGTGTGATTTTGTAGCACTTTATATCCTGTACTACTCTTTGACAAGCATGATGTTGAGTAGCATTAAATATTAATTTGTATAATGTAGTAGTCGTATAAAGCTTGGCATAAAACACAGCAGGGGAAATTGCATTTTCTTACTGTTAAGACTATTGTTACAGTCCTCTGGTACCTCATGCTGTCATCCTCCTTAGTAGATTGATGTTTATTTTCCCAGAACACATTGACTGCCATCAATAGCATTACTAACTTGTCTACTGTTTTGTTGCCCTCAGAAGTTGTAAATCTTGCCGCCTGCAATGGGGTCTTTAGATTCAAGAGACTACTCATAATCTCTTGACATGAAGTTAATCAAAATTCAGAAGTGACACATGAATGCTTGTCTCTAGCAAACAGTTTATGTTAAACCTGGGCCCAGCTCTGGATTTGATCTATAACTCATTGCATGATGTAAGGCCAGGGATAAAACTTGACTTCAGAGTGTTCTATTCTCTTGTTTTTGCATGTGCAGTCTGTATAAACTCATGTCTCAGTTTTCTAATTCTCACCAAAGAAATATATTTGCCAAAAAGACCAGCTTACCCTTTACCCTGGTCATTCTGTTTACTCTTTAATTGTGTTCCTGTTTTAAGTATTGAAACTATTATTTTGATTCCATTTTCCCAGAATACCTACAACAAAGGTCCTCAAAACTAAGTATTCAAAACCATTGCTTAAAGGCAATCTCTCCATTCATGTTATCTTTGGCCCCTCTCCAGCCTGTTTTATTTATGGTTCTCAGTGTCTATTCATGTGCATGAAGAGAGCTCTGGCCATCCATGACCAACTCAACCTCACCCACCAAAAATCTTGTCATGGGCTTTCTTCTCTGGAAGCTCTTCTTTTCATACTTGCAGTTGATGAAGAGCAAGGATATGTCACTTAGATCCGTTGTGCAACTGGCCAGTCATGGTGTACGGTGGTATTGTAGAACCTTATGCCTTGCATTTTGCCAAGTGTAGCCTTCCTTGATCTTTGTGTTTATTTTAGACAGAATTTCATATTCTCTCAGTCTGACATTCAAAACCAGAGCTTGTTGGCAGAGCCTGAACTAGTAGGCATAAAGCCCTGGGCTCCAGCCCAAGCTCAGCCCCTATTTCTCTAGAAAATTCTTAAGTCAACCCTACCCAAGACAAGGAAAAATTAACCGGCACAGATGTGAAATACTCAGAGAAAGCAGATCCTTCTGGTTACCTGGTTTAAGAATGTGCATGCAGTGCCGCATGAGAAGGAACAAAAACACTCCAAAAGTAACATCTGGAAAGAAGCGCAAAGTGTCAACTGAGTCAGAAGCTCTGTGACATCTGGAAAGAAATGCGAAGTGTCAATTGAGTCAGAAGCTCTGTATTCCAATTCTTAAAGAGAAGGAGAGAAGTCCTCTCTCCCCTCTGCCCTTCCCCCTACTCCTTTTTCTCTCTCCTTCCCCATCGCTCCTCTCCCCATCCCCATCCCTCTAACTCCCTACCCTAGTCCCCTCTTCCACCTCCCCCCTCTGCTTCTCCCCTTTGTCTGTCTGGCAAGGATAAGCCTTTGTTGCCAAACACTTCCATTTTCCTAGTGAGAAAAATTACTTTATTCTGCCTCTCATAACACTCCCATTTAGAGTGTTACATTGATTAATGGTAAAGTATATGGATTACTCCTTCCACTTTTGAAAGTACTGCAATGTCTCACAAATGCATCCTGAGATAAACTGGATTCCAACTATTGTGATTCCAGGGCCAGAAGACATTTTAAAACTAGAGTAGCTACTTTACTATGGTTTTAATATGTTGCATCAAAATTTCAGATATTGTCAATGGACACTATTAAAACATGGGTCCTTTCTATAATACATCCCCTCCTCTAAGGACTCATGGGCAAGTATGAAAGAAAGGCCAGATATAGTTTAAGAGACAGAGATTCAGGAGGACCAGAGAGAAACAGCATCTGTGGATATGACAGGGCCACCGGACTCAGGAACTCACAGCAGCTATGGTTGTATGCAGAAGATCAAGCCAGTCAATATTTGAGCATAAAGGGAGAGAGGCTCAGGAACCCCACATATAGTTGAGGAGGTATAAACAGTTGACAGCTTTGGAGGAAGGAAGAGAGATTGTTTTTTAAGGATGTGGCCCCTGGCTGATTGAACATAATCCAGTAGTCAGCACCATGCCCATGAGCATATAGACAGCACAAACTAGACTTGATGTTTATATAAGGTTTTTTTTTAATCAAGAAGTTCTTTTATTCATTTTACATACTAATCACATGTCCCCCTCTTCCATCCTCCCACCCCTTCAGCCTCCCCTGCCCAACCCACCCTCCACTCCCTCCTATAAGACAGTAAGGCCTCCCATGGGGAGTCAGCAGAGCCTGGTACATTCAGTAGAGGCAGTCCAAGCCCTTCCCTCTGCATCAAGACTGTTCAAGGTGTCCCACCATAGGTAGTGGGCTCCAAAAAGCCTGCTCATGCACCAGGCATGAATCCTGACCCTACTGCCAGGGAGCCCCTTAAGCAGATCAAGCTACACAAGTGTCTTGCTTATGCAGAGGGTCTATTCCAGTCTTGTGGACGCTTCACAGCTGTTGGTCTAAAGTTCGTGAGTTCCCACTAGTTTGGTTTGGCTGGACACATCCCCATCATGATCTTGATGCCCCTTGCTCATAGAATCCCTCTTCTCTCTCTTTAACTGGACTCCTGGAGCTCAGCCTGGTGTTTGGCTGTGGATCTCTGCATCTGCTTCCATCAGTTACTGGAGAAAGGCTCTATGATGACAGTTAGGGTATTCACTGATCTGATTACTGAGGTAATCCAGTTCAGGCACCCTCTCCACTATTGCTAGTAGTCTAAACTGGGGTCATCCTTGTGGATTCCTTGAAAGTTCTCTAGCAGCTGGTTTCTCCCTATCCCCATGATGTCTCTCTCTATCATGGTATCTCTTTCATTGCTCTCCCACTCCATTCCTGTTCCAGCTTGACCATCCAAGTTTTATTTTTTTAAGGACAAGAAATTGGGAGGTAGGGACTCCAAGGTGGAGCCTAGTAGAATTATGTGGAAGAATGGGTAGTAAGTATGATCAAACTACATTGTATGTATCTATGAATTTCCCTAATAATTATGAAAATATATTGTTTTTTAAAGAAATTATCATATGTGAAGATTTTAAAGAGAAGCAAGGGAAAGGTGTCTTTCAAGTGTTCTTTAATCCATAGGGGCTTCTCTTCATGAATGGGATTTAAACATTATAAATAGGCTCTAAGCAGTACTATAGCAGCCCTTGTGCCTTGTGAGAACACAGACCCCTCCAGACAAACAAGCCTGGCAGAACTTGAATATTGGATTCCACAGCCCCTAAACTGAGAGATTACAAACTTATATTGTTTATAATTTTCCCAGGTTCAAGTATTTTGTTATAGCTGCCCAAAACCAGAGAAGAAATTCAGATTCATATGTCTATTGGAAATACTGATCATCATTGAAATCTCTGCTTAAAATTTTGATGGGGGATGTTTCTGGGCTATTTCCAGCTGGTCAGATAGAGATTCATGCAGCATTATGGTAAAATTCCATTTGGTAAAAGTGTCCAAATAAAGTTTGTGATAAATTGGTGATAAAATTTTCTTGGATGTCCAGAGACCTTGATGTTCTGCAAATGGAGGAGGCAGACCTCGCCGTCTTTACTCATGAATCCACTTATGTGGCACACTACAGAAAGAAGGGAAGCCGCTTCTCCTGTCAGCTCACACCACTGTTCGAACTAAAAACCCTGCTGGTGCCAGCGTCATTTCCTCCAGGAATTCTGGCCCAGGCTATGCTGAGGTCTGCTGCTTTATTGAACCACTCTTTTCCTGGGACTTTCATTAAGCAGATCCGGGCAGCTTTCCAGCAGCCTTGTCTTGGACAGTGATTGATCCCAGGCCTGACCAAGAGCTTCCCACAGAGGTATCTTACGTCATCCTGTCTACTATCGCTCTGTGCAACACAGATCATACTCTGCGGCATTAACAGTGTCACGTGGCATAAGAAGCACATTTTCTCGGTGGCCTAACCTGGAGGGGGGGCCGGGGGACGGGGAACTGGCCTGAGTAGTTCTGCGTGTGCGCACCACTTGGTCTTTGTGAAATATCCACGGGAGATGATCTTAAGGTCTGTGTGTACAGAAATCTTTAAGAGAATGGAAAGTAAGAGTAGGACGCTCCTGAGAACACAGGAACCAAGGCACGAGGTGAATGGACTGTGTCAGATCCCGAGGTCACCACTGTCCAGCTTGGGGCTGCAGGGCTGTCTGAAGCCAGCTGCTTACTCCAAACACCCAGCACTTCCCTACCAAAGATGAGTTCCTGCACAGCATCCCCATTGGACTGTCTGCAGCTCCCACTGCTCAGGTCATTAGATAGAAACAATCACTGAGTGGTTTTAAGTTAATCTATAGCAAGTAAGCAAGGTAGAAAGAAGGCCGCTCAGGCTCAAAAAAAAAATCATAAAGTCAAATAAATATTACTGGTTTGCCTCCCTTTGTCCCCAACTCTGGTGGAAGCCCACTCACTGCTCTGGTACAGACCCAAGCAGCCAGCCAGCAGGTGAGAAACCAACAGGCAGGCTGCACTACCACTGCTGCCCACCACTTGACTCTATTACCTCAAGACCCACTCCACTGCCCAACCACACCTACTCCAACATCCTCCCCATGGACAGCCCTTGCTGGCAACATCAGCAGCCCCCATAGGCACAAGCACCACCTACACAGGTTGGAAGAACAGATGAGTAAACACTAGTGTAAGAATATATTTAACAACATAAAGAACAATATGGCACCATGAGAACCCAGGGGTCCTACAACAGCAGGACTTGAACATCACAAAGCAGATGAAACAGAAGAAAACAACCCTAAAAATAATGTTATAAAGATGATAGAGGCCCTGAAAGATGAAATGAAAAATTCCCTTAAAGAAATCAAGAAAAAGACAAACCAAAAAATTGGGGAAAAAAATCAATAAATCCCTTAAAGAAAGCCAAGAAAAAACAAACAGGTGGAGGAAACAGATCAAGACTTGAAAATTGAAATAGAGGCAATAAAGAAAACACAGACTGAGAGAATTGTGGAAATGGAAAATCTGGGTAAGGGAACAGGAACTACAGAGGCAAGCATAACCAAGAGAATGCAAGAGATAGAAGAGAGAATCTTAGGCATTGAAGATACAATAGAGGAAATAGATTCATTGGTCAAAGAAAATGTTAAATCCAAAAAATTCTTAACACAAAACATCCAGGAAATTAGGAACACTGTGAAAAGACCAAACCTAAGAATAATAGGGAAAGAAGGAGAAGAATTCCAGCTCAAAGGCTCAGAAAATCAACAAAATCATAGAAGAAAACTTTCCCAACCTAGAGAAGGACATGCCTATGAAGGCATAAGAAGCTTGCAGAACACCAAATAGCCTGGACATGAGAAAAAAAAAGTCCCCTTTCCACATAATAATCAAAACACTAAACATACAGATAAAGAAAGAATATTAAGAGCTGCAAAGGAAAAAGGACAAGTAACATATAAAGGCAGACCTATCAGAATTACACCCGACTTCTCAATGGAGCCTTGGAAAGCCAGAAGGTCCTGGACAGATGTAATGCAGACACTAAGAAACCATGGATGCCAGTAAACTACTATACCCAGCAAAACTTTCAATCACCATAGACAGAGAAAACAATATATGCCATGACAAAACCAAATTTAAACAATATTTATCCACAAATCCAGCCCTACAGAAAGTGCTAGAAGGAAAACTCCAAACCAAGGAATCTTAGATCTACTGTCTACCCCATGGCTTCCAAAAAGACTGGCTATCATCCATTGCCCAGGACATCAAAAAAACAATTCCTATGAAGGCCATGGCAATAGAAAAGCAGATCAAAGCCAGTTGGTGATGGCACACACCTTTAATCCCAGCAATCAGGAGACAGAGCCAGGCAGATCTCTGTGAGTTTGAGGCAAGCCTGGTCTAGGTCTACAGAGGGAGATCCAGGACACCAAGCTACACAGAGAAACCCTGTCTTGAAAAAAAAAGAAAGAAAGAAGAAAGAAAGAAAGAAAGAAAGAAAGAAAGAAAGAAAGAAAGAAAGAAAGAAAGAAAGAAAGAAAAGCAGATCAGGCAGCCAAGAAGGTTGCCTTGGTTGGCACTGACTTACTGATAACACTCCCAGACCCTATGCTACTTGAGATGTTGGATTGTTCTGCCCATGATGATAAAGACTTTGCCTCTTTATCTAACACCTGCATTAAAAATGGATGGAGGTACACTTTGGATGAAAGACTCATCTTACTGACTGAGTTGGCCAAGTCCTTGATCTACCAGATCCACAGAAGAATGCACTTAGGCCAAAGGAAATTAAAAGAACTCCTGAGACACACAAGATTCAAAACTTTTCAACATAAATCAATTGGTGGAGCACTGTGTGACTCAATGTCTCCCTTGCCAGAATACTAACCCACAAAAGAAGGGGCCCTCTCAGAACAAGAAGGAAAGAGGAACTCCTCCTGGAGTCCACTGGGAGGTGTACTTCACCAAGATAAGAACTGGCAAATATGGGTATAAATACCCCCTAGTTTTTGTAGATACTTTTTTGAGTTGGATAGAAGCTTTCCCCAATAAAAAGGAGACAGCATCCATGGTGATCAAGAAAATCATCAACAAACTCATCCCAAGGTATGTATGGACTTGCTTCTATAATAGGGTCAGATAATGGACCAGCTTTCATTTCTAAGGTAACACAAGACTTAATTAAAAATATTGGTGACTAATTGGAAATTACATTATGCATACCACTCCAAGAGTTCAGGACAGGTAGAGGATGAATCAGACTCTAAAATAGACCTTGACTAAATTAACCCTAGAAACTGGAGATGACTGGACAGCCTTCCTACCCTTTGCCCTGTTCTGTGTATGGACCACTCCTTATCACTATGGGTTAATGCCCTATAAACTCAAGTTTGACCAACCTCCTGCCTTGGTTCCCTTGGAGGTTATGACTAAAATACCTAAATATAAGTTTCTTAAGTCTATACAGGCTCTTCAGACAGTCCAGGACAACATTATCCCACTCCTGAGACATGTCTATGAGCTGCCACCTGCCAAGCCACATAACCATAAACTGGGAGACCTCATCTGGGTCCAGAGACATCACAAGGAGGCCCTTGGACCATGCTGGATGGGACCACACACAGTGATCTTAACTACCTCAACTGCTGTAAAAGTTGATGGGATCAAGACATGGATTCATCACTCTCATCTCAAGCCTGATCCTGACTGCCTGGCTGACAGCCCTGACAGCAAATGGAAAGTTTCCTGGAACCCAACGGACCCATTAAAGCTAAGACTAAGAAGGGCTCAGTCCTTACTTTCTTTTGCTTCTGGCTCACTTTTCTTTAACTCCCAACCCTCACCAGCTGCAAACCATTAGCTGGGTTCTTTCTAATACGGGGGATGAATGTGTCATCTCCAACCTTATATCCCATGTACCCCTAGGCACTTATTTCCCCAAATTCTCAATAGATCTCTGTAATCTTACTGAGATGGCCTGGGACATTGGTCTGGATGGAAAGATGCTGTCTTATGATGACTGCTCTGCAGGTTATGGGTGTCGTAAACAATGCCTAAAAGCCCACCTAAAGGCCACCAAATTATGTTTGTCCTGGACCAGCCACCTGTGACTGCAGGAGACCAGAATAATTCTATTGTGCCACTTGGGAATGTGCTTCTTGGAATACTAACAAACCAGACTTTATTTCAGTTACTAGGAATTCCAGAGAAAGACCCCCAAGCTTGTGCAGAGTCAGCCAAATGTAACCCCATTCTGATCTCCTTTGTGGCTGCTGGGAGACAAGCTAACTGGGTGACTAGAAAGACTTGGGGACTGAGATTATGATTAACTGGTTATGGTAAAGGTGTCTTATTCACTGTTCAGCAGTTCATAGTCCCTTTATACTGGTCCATCCCAGTTGGCCCAAATTCAACTATAAACTCCTTAGTTAGACTCATGGGACCACCCTTCCCCAGAACAGTCAGTCTCCTTAATAATGTGGTCCCCACTAAGGCACTCTCCCAGCCCAGATGGCCA
Organism: Peromyscus aztecus; assembly: GCA_902168405.1. NCBI lineage: Eukaryota > Metazoa > Chordata > Mammalia > Rodentia > Cricetidae > Peromyscus > Peromyscus aztecus. The sequence continues at coordinate 37,426 of CABHPQ010147040.1, forward strand.
ATTATTCAAGCTTTTGCTCTCCTGTCAGCTACATATGATTACCTAAATAATTCCCAGTTAAACTGGACCTAGACCTGTTGGTTATATCTAGACCCCTCTGCTCCTTACTATGAAGGCATAGAAGTCATTTCTTCATACAGTGAAACTTCTTCCCACACAGCCCAACCTGGGGAACCTACTCCAAGCTTATATTAGGTTCAGTCAGCAGGACTGGCCTTTGTATCCTGCCATCTAACATATCCATACTGGAAGTTTACCTGCCCCTCTGCAACTCCACCTGCTTTATTACCAACACTTCCACCACCTGTTACCTCAAGGTGCCTGAAGGCACCTGGTGGGCATGCTCCACAGGATTTACCCCAAGTGTGCACACCCAGATACTACAGAAACTCAGAGTTTTATATCCTTGTTCAGATCCCCCCTCCCCCTGAGTTCTTTATTATTCGGACGAGACCATGACAGCCCACCTAGCCACCTTCCCTACTCAACAAGGGTGGTTGCCAGCACTCCTCATTCCCACTTTGGTGGGTCTGAGGATAGTTGGGGTGACCAGAATACATACTATTGCCCTTGTGCTACAACATGAAAATTACAAAACTTTAGGCACCCTGACTGATCATGATCTGTCTGAGTTGGAAAACTATTTTCCATGATCCCTAGTTCTTAAGCAGAAGTACTGTTACAGAACTGCTGGAGATTAGACCTCCTCCTCTTATAACAGGGAGGACTATGCTTGGCCCTAGGAAAGCAATGTAGCTTCTATGTTTACCACTCAGGGGTGATAAAAGAATCTCTGTCGCTGCTGCCTAAAAGGTTACAAGATAGAGAAAAACAACAGAGGGACAGTTCTAATTGGTATGAAACCATGTTCTCATGGTCCCCATGGGCCACCACCTTAAGAACTGTATTGACAGGACCCCTATGAATCCTATTGCTAACTCTAATTTTTGGGCCATGTATCGTTAACACGCTCCTCCATATTATAAAAGAACACACCAGAGCAATTAAGTTAATGGTCCTTCACAGCCAACATAGGCCCCTGCCTACAAATGATATAGAACGCTATTACATAGACTTGACTTATGTTTTAACTCAAGGGGGGAATGAAGGGACCAGGACCATTTGTTTTTCCAGGGGCCAGTTTTCTAAGACCTCTGGCTCATATTACCCCATCATCCTATACTGACTCATGTCTGACTTCAACCAGACCCTTAGGAAGCATGTCAAGTCTGGTAGTCAATCAAGGTCATACCCAGCCACAAGCGGGAACTGTCCTTGCTATTTTCAGTCAGACAGACCTCTACACAGACAGACACTACAACCAAAGTTGCTGACCAGATGCCATGAGCCAATCATAAAATGATTCCTATATCAGTAAGGGTCTATACCCATTCACTTCAAAGTACACTTAATCACAGCTGGAATTCTCCTAAGCAAGCATATAAGGGTCTACCTTACCCTCCCCCAGGGTTGAGGTCGTTTTTTGCAGGCCCCAAGATGATGGTCTTTTCTCAAGAATAAAGCTGCTTTCTGAAATTGCATATCGGGTGACTTCTGGTCATTTGGAGCAATCCAAGAACCCTACACTAGATGATTTCAGAGCAGAATTCTACCAGAATTTCAAAGAAGAGCTAATACCAATACTCCTCAAATTATTGTACACAATAGAAACAGAAGGACCATTACCAAACTCTTCATGAGGCTGCAATCACCCTGTTAGCAAAACACACAAAAATGGAACAAGGAGACACCTTGATGGCAAGAGGTGGGTCTTTGGGGGTTAGGGGGAAAGCTGATGCCAGGGAAACTTCCAGGAATGCACAGGATGACCCTAGTTAAGACTCCTAGCTATAGTGGAGAAGGTGTCTGAACTGGCCACCTACTATACTCAGATTGATGACTACCCTAATTGTCATCAAAGAACCTTTACCCAGTAACTAATAGATGCTGTAAACAGATGCAGAGATCCACAGCCAAGCACTGGGCCTAGCTCTGGGAGTCCTCCAGAAGAAATGGAGGAGGGATTGTACCAGCCAGGGGGTCCAGGTCATGATGGAGGAACCCACAGAGACAGCTGACCTGAGCTCTTGGGAGCACACAGACTCTAGACCAACCGTTAGGGAGCCTGCATGGGACTGACTTAGGCCCTCTGCATGGGTGACAGTTCTGTAGCTTGGTCTATTTGTAAGGCTCCTAGTAGTGAGATCAGGATCTGACCCTGGTGCTTAGCTTGCTTTTGGGAACATGTTCCCCATGCTGGATTACTTCACCTGGCCTTTATTGGGGGGGGGGACTCTGTCCCACCTGTACTTGATTGTGTCGTGTTTTGTTCAAGTCCATGGGAATCCTGCCCCTTTCTGAGTGGAGACCTAGGAGGAGTAAATGGGAAGGGGCACGTGTAGAGGATGGAAGTCTGCGGGAGAGGGGGGAGGAAAAAGAAAAGGAAACTTTAGTCAGTATGTAAAATAAATGAAAAATGTTAATTAAATAAAATAAAAATTTAAAAATTTTTCTGGCTTTGTCTTTTTTAATATTTGTTTTAAACGTTTATTGTAGATATAACCAACCGTCTTATTAAATAAGAAACACAGAGCCAATGTAAAGATGAAAGCCCAAGAGGTCAGAGCTAAGAGCCTTACCGCCTGCCGCCAGCCAGCTTCTTGCGCCAAGAGACCTCTCCGAAAAGGGAACTACTTCCTGTGCGTTCGTCCTTAAATAGAGTTCTGTTCTGCCTTCTCATTGGTTGTAAACCCAACTACGTGACTGCCTCGTCACTGCCTGTCTGTACAGACCTCCAGGTCTTCTATGGTTGGTATTGAGATTAAAGGCATGTGTCTCCAATGCTGGCTGTATCCTTGAACACACAGAGATCTACCTAGTTCTGCCTACCAAGTGCTGGGATTAAAGGCGTGCACCACCACTGCCCTGGCTTTCCCTATGGTTTGCTAATAGCTATGACCCCTAGGCAACTTTATTTATTAACATACAAATAAAATCACATTTCAGCACAAATAAAATACCACTATATTTCCCCTTTTC